>PVJX010021366.1:0-32008 GCA_004027295.1 Dolichotis patagonum | reverse complement strand
CCCAAATTGCCTTTGGAACGTGAATTAGGATTATGATAAATTACGTTGTTTCCACTCAGTGACATTGGGTTCAATGAGAACCTGAAAATTTGAATTGAATAATATGTTTTAAAGTAATGGACAATACAAATTTTGCTTAGTCCAGGTTACATATGGAATCTTTCTGCAAGTCATTCATGCATTCACTGTGAATATACATGTAATTGTGGAGTTCATCAATTCTTAAGATACTTTATTTTTTCTGTTATTTATTGTGCTAGCAATGAAATCTCTCACAATTTAAATCAGTAGCTTCAGTCGCTGGGATCAATTTTATTTATTTCTAGTTCTTGTACATGAGCTTTGTCCTTCAGCAGATTTCTTTTTTTAAAATTTTCTTTGTATGAGTACATGTTTGCCCTGGGAGAGTTAAGTGAGCTGTGCTGTCAGTCACACTCTTGCCTCCTGTGAAGACCTGGTGGAGGAGCTGAGTGAGGAGATTCACCAGATTTCTTTTCTTAAAATTTTCTTTATATGTGTACATGTGATAAAATCACATTTGTCCCATGCAATTCATCCATGTGCAGTGAAACATTTTAATGTCCCCTTTGCCTTCTGTTCTAGCCACATATAGCAATCATTAGTCTTCATTTTTGGAAAAGATTTATCACGCGGTTTCCATTATCTTTTGTTCTTATTTCTCATTTTTTGCATTGAATTTATTGGTACATTTTAGATACATGAAGCAATAACATGCATCTTAGGGAATTTTTACCAGTAAGTAATGTATCTTGCTTCTTTTTATCCCCTTCCCCTGCCCTTCCTCCAGCCTCTCTTTCTCTCTACAAAAGCTTCATTTCCATTTTTACTTCTACTCTACTTTTGCTTGTCCCTTCTTTCCTTTCCTCCTTCCCTTTCCTCCTTCACTCATAATCCTTTGCATATGAACATTTTCTTCCTATAATATATGTATATTTTGTGTGTCTTACTTTTTAAAGAGACAAAAAGCAGAGACAAATTAGAAAGCAATCAAGCAAACAAGCAAATAAAAAACAACAACAAACATAAAATGATTTCAAAATAAGATGATAGTAATTTAACAGTGGTTTATATTTTGTATATTGTTATCTTCAAAATAGTTGCTCAGATTACCAGTTACAGGCATTCAAAATTGATCAGACAATATAATTTCCTTTTGAGTAATTGCTTTCCCTTTCACTATATCTATTGTAACTTTTGGATCTTATTTACTTTCAGTTTCTTACCATAGAGAGACAATATGATGTTTACAGGTGTGTATGATTTATTTCACTTATAAGTATGGTCTCTCATTGAATCCACTTACCTATAAAAGCTTTGAATTTATCCTTCTTTACAGCTGAATAGTTCTCCATTGTATGAAAATATCACATATTTTGTATCCATTTCTTAGTTGATGGGCATTTGGGTTGTTTCCAAGATCTGACCATTAAAAATTGTGCTTTTATAAAGGTGCACATATATTGCTGTGATGTGATGCTTTCAGTTCTTCTAGAAAAATATCCAGAAGTGGAATAGCTCGGTTGAATGGAACCTCTATCCTAGTTTTCTTAGGAAGCGCCACAATGATTTCCACAGTGGTTTTACCAGTCTACACTCCTACAATGAAGAAGTGTTCCTCTTACCCCACAGTCCCTCCAGCATTTGGTATTCATTGATTTTTTGATGTTAGCCATTATTTCTGGAGTGAGTTGCTATCTTAAGTGTTGTTTCGATTTGTATTTCTTGAGTGATAAATGATGTTGATCATTTTTTCATATATTTATTTTTTATTTGTATTTCTTCATCAGAGAATTCTTTATTCATCTCAGATGCCTATTTCTGGGTTGCATACTTGAATTTAGGAGGGTGTGATTTTTTTCACTCCTTTATAAATTCTAGATAGAAGTCCTTTGTTAGAGTGACAGTTTGTAAAAATTGTCTCCCAAACTGTGGGTTTCTTTTAACTTTTTTGGTCTATCTGTTGTAACTTTTGGATCTTACTTTCAGTTTGGATGTGCAAAACTTTTTAATAAAACCAGATCCCATTTGTTGATTCTTTGAAGTACTTCCTGTGCAGTTTGGTTTTTGTTCATGAGCTGTCTACCTACTCCCATGTCCTTGAGATTTCTATCTACTTTGTCTTGCAGTAGATTTAGTGTTTCTGTCTTAATATTTAGATCTTTAATCCATTTTGTCTTTAGTTTAGTGCATGGTGATAAGCAAGGGTCTAGTTTTAGTCTTTGGCATACGGAGAGCCAATTTTTCCAGCATCACTTATTAGAGAGGTTTTCCTTCTGCCAGTGAAATTGTTTGTCTCTTTGTCAAAGATAAGGGTGGCTGAGTATGTTTGTATTTGTGTATTTAACTTCTATTCTGCTCCATTGATCCTCATTGCCAGTACCATGCTGATTTTGTTTCTGTCTTTTTTTTTGTTTTTTTTTTTGTACCGGGGATTGAACTCACGACCTTGGGCTTACCAGGCAGGTGCTTATGCCACTGAGCTAGATCCCCAGAACATGCTGATTTTGTTATACAAGCTTTGAGTATAATTTCAGGTCAGTGATTTTGATGCCTCTTGTCTTTGTTGCCTAGAATTGCTTTTGATATTACAGGTATCTTATGGTTCCAGATGAAATTTTGGAATTTTTTCTGGATCTGTAAGCTATGAAAATGATATTTTGATCAGGATTGCACTAAATTTGTATAGCAATTTGGGGATGATGAGCATGTTCACTACATTGGTTCTTCCTATTCATGGTCAAGGGATATCTTTATATTTTCTGAATTCCTTTTTGATTTTTTTCAGAGTATTGTAATTTTCAATGTGTCAGTCTTTCACTTCCTTTGTTAGATTGATTCCTGAGTATTTCATTTTTTTGATATTACTTTACAGGGTGTGAGTTACCAAATTTCTCTGTTAGTCAGTTTGTTGTTTGTGTACAGGAATGCTATTGACTTTTGAACATAAATTTTTGTACCAAGCTACACTGCTCACCTGCTTATTAAGTCTAGAATTCTTTTGGTGGAATTTTTGGGGCCTTCTGTGTAGAGTATCATGTCATATGCAAATAATGATAATTTAGCTTCTTTTTTCCTATTCTTATTCTTTTCCCCCCATCTCTTGTCTAATGGCTCTGGATAATGATTTCAGACCTATATTGAATAGGAGTGGTGATAGTGAACATCCTTATCTTGTTCCTGATTTTAGAGTAAAAGCTTTCAGTTTTTGTCCATTTAGTATGGTGCTGGTTGTTGGTTGTTATAAATGGCTTTTTTTCAGATTGAGGTAAAGACTATTTCATTTTTCTCTAAGGTTTTTATGTAAATCAGTGTTGGATTTTATCAAAAGCTTTTTTTCTGCATACATTGAAATGATCATGTGCTTTTTGTCTTTGGCTCTGTGAATAAAGTATATTACTTTTATTGATTTGTATGTATTGAAACATCCCTGCATTCCTGGCATGAATTCTACTTGATCATGATGTACAATCATCTTGATGAGTTGCTGAATTCTGTTTGCTACTATTTTATTGAGGATTTTTGCTTTTATGTTCATTGGGGAGATTCACCTACAGTTATGGTTTTTGGTTGGGTGTTTCTCTGGTTTTGGTATCAGGATAGTACTTCCCTTTAAGAATAGTTAGGGAGAATTTCTTCCCTTTTAATTTCATTAAAGTGTTTGAGAAGTATTAGTGCTAAATCTCCTCTTAATTTCTTGTAGAATTCAGCTGTGACTACATCAAGAACTTGGTTTTTATGTTGGTAAGTTTTAAATTACATTTTAAATTTCATTAACTGATGTTAGATTATTCAGAATTTTTATATCATCTTGACCCAGTTTTTGTAATTCATGTTTCCAGGTATCTATCCATTTCTTTTGTTTTTCATCCTGTGAGAGTGTAGATTTTTGAAATAAATATTGATGATCTGCATTTCCACAGAATCTATAGTGACTTGACCTTTTTCATTTCTTATTTTATGAATTTGAGTTTTTCTCTATTAATGAGTTTTTAAAGGGTTTTTATCAATTTTATTTATTCTTTCAAAGAATCAACTCTTCATTAATTCTTTGTGTTGTTTTCTCAGTCTCAATTGCATCAATTTTTGTTCTAATCTTTATAATTTCTTTCCTTCTTTGGATTTTGGGCTTAATATGCTCTTCTTTTTCTAGAATTTTGAGGTGCAACATTAGGTTGTTCATTTACATTTGTTCCATTTACCTCATGTGAGAATTCACCACTATACATTTCCTTCTGAGGAGTGCTTTTTTTGTATTCCACAGGTTCCAGTAGGATGCATTTGCATTTTCATTCAGTTGTAGAGGTTGTATAATTTCCTCTTTAAATTCTTCCATGACTCACTGGTTGTTTAGGAGAGTGTTATTCAATTTCTATGCATTAATGGAGTTTCTGTGGTTACTTTTGTCATTAATTTCCAATTTTATTGCACTATAATCAGGTAATATGTATGGGATCATTTCAGTTTTTATTGTATTTACTTAAGCACATTCTGTGGGCTAGCATATGGTTTAATTTAGAGAATAACCCATGTGCAGCTGAGAAGAATATGTATTCTGATGTTCTTGAGTGGAACACATTGCATGCCTACTAAGTGCATTTGTTCAAAAGTTTGATTGGGTTATTACTTCCTCATTGATTTTTTGTCTTGTTGACCTATCTACTTTTGACAATGAAATGTTGCAGTCTCCCATTATAATTGTGTTAGTGCTTATTTGATTTTTCTTGCCCATTAATATTCATCTGATATAGTAGGATGCTCTTGTATTTGATGCATATGTATTTATGATTGTAATCTCTTTATCTTCAAGTTTTTCCTTAACAAGTATGTAGTGACCTTCTTTATCTCTTTAGATCATTCTTGATTTGAAGCTCAGATTGTCTGTAGATGGAATAGCTAACTCTGCTTTTTTGGGGGGGTTTCTTGTTACATGGAGTATTAGTTTCCATCCTTTGACTTTCAGTCTATGGATTTCCTTTGAGTTAAATGTTTCTTGTATACAGCATATTGTTGGATTTTATTTCTTAATCCACCCTGTCAGTCTGTTTCTTTTGATTGGTGAATGGAGACCATTTATATTGATGGCTATAAGTATATGTATTGACTAATCTTTGTCATGTTACCTTCCTTTTGTTGGTTTTTTTTCCTCTCTGTTTAAGTGCTTTTCCTTCTTGGTGGTTTCTTTCTTTTTTCTTGGAATTTTGGTCATCTTTATCTCATTCTAGAGTATCTTTTAGTAATCTTTGTAGAGTTGGTTTGGTCACTATGAATTTCTTGTTTTTCTTTGTCATGGATGTATCTTACTTCTTCATCAATTTTGAAAGACAGTTTTGCAAGGTACATCAATCTGGTTTGGAAATTATTTTCTGTCAGGAATTCAGATACTTCACTCTAAGGTCTTATTGACTTGATGTTTTGTGTTGAGAAGTCTGCTGTGATTCTGATGGGCTTTGGTAGGTGATCTCTTTCATTTCTCTGGCAGCTTTTAGTATTTCTTTCTTGTGCTGAATTTTGGGATCTTAATTATTATATACCTGAGTGTAAATTTTATTTTGATTAAGGCTAGTTAGAATTCTATATGCCTCACTTATCTGTATTTTAGATTCTTTAGCCATAGTTGGAAAATTGTCTGTTATTATTTCTGTAAATAGTCTTTGTATGTCATTTTTGTTACCTCCTAGTATTTTGTCAACACCTAACATATTATACTGCTTTTCTTTGCATCATATTTTTCTTTTTTTGGTACCGGGGATTGAACTCATGACCATGCACTTGCAGAGCAGGCACTTATGCCACTGAGCTAAATCTCTAGCTTTTCTTTGCATCATATTACAGCTGTTGAATTGTTTCCCAGTTCCTTGTTATTTTTAAGAGAAATTTTCTTTCGTGATCATTAGGTTCCATCCTATCTCTGAGGTCTGAGAGTTTACCTTCAGCTTTTTTCTAGTGAGTTTGCCAGCTTTCAATGGAATTTTTAGTTTTTATTTATTTATTGTTTTGTCTTATTTTTTGGTGCTGGGGATGGAACTCACAACCTTGTGCTTTCCAGACAGACGCTTGTGCCACTATGCTAAATTCCTGACCACTCAATGTAATTTTTTATTTCCTGAGTATCTGTTTGAATCTGTTTGATGCATTCTAATTCTTTCCTATATCGTTCATTCAAAGCTTCATCATTTTGTATGTTCGTATATTTTTTTTTTTTACCTATGTCTTCTTTAGATATGCTCAACATATCTTTCATTATGTTTGTCATTTCTTTTTTTACTTGGGAGATTATTTCTGATCTAATTTCCTTGATGGCCTCATGGAGTTTTGTTTTTACTTCAGTTGATATCATTTCAGAAATTTCAGTTGTGTAATTTCTAGTATCTTTCATTTCTCTTGAGCTTGTTATCAGTGGACTGGAGATCTGAGAATGCATTTTGCTTTTCAATTTTTCATTTCTCTAGGTTGTTCCAGATGAGCTGATTAAATCCAAGACACTTTCCTTGCTGACTGACTATCCCACAGTGGAAAAGGGATGGGCCAGGCACCTGGGTTCCTCTGAGCCAAGTTTCTTGGGGTGATGGAAAAATGACAGGTAGGGCTTCTGCCATCCCTCAGCTTCTCAGGGCTCCTCCTAGATTGAAGACAGTCTCTGCACAAGTCTCTACTGGGCAATTCTTCTCCCTGGGGTGATCCATGGGTGGCACCTGGGCACTATGCTGGGTGAGGCTCAGCTCCTCTATGTCCCATTGTGTTCACTGGGGTGTTCCCCCAATGGATGGCATAGGGGAATTTTGCTAGTCTTGTCAGGACTCAGTTCCTTTAGGAGTTATGTAGCTAGCCAGAGTGCACCACTGATTTATGTTTGTGAGGCCTTGAGCTGGGCTGTGTGGGACTCAGCTCCTTAGGGAACAGCACAGCTGGCCAGGGCACAGCCCCAAATTATGGTACCTGTGCTGGGCTGGGGGGAACTCATGTCCTCCATATCCTATGAGATTTGCTGGGTTGTTCCCCCAGTGGATGACTCTGGGGCCTTGCAGGGGGCTGGGCAGAACTTAGCTTCTCCAGGACCCATGTGTGTATCCTGAAGTATGGTGAAAGGACCTTGAGCTGAGCTGGGCAGAGCTCAGAACCTCAGACATCCATGTGGTTAGTCAGAGCGCTCCCTGGGTGGGTGGTTCTAGGGCTCTGGGCTGGGCTTGTCTGGGATTAGCACCTCTAGAACAAATTTGGATGGCCAAGCACTTTCCTAATGTACTGTATTTGGATGCTGGAATGGGCAGACCTTGGACCCTCCAGGACCCACATGGCTAGTCAGGGCACACCCCTAAAGTATGGTGCCAGGGCCTTGTGCTGGGCTAGGCAGAGTTTGGAACCTTGGGAACCCATGTGATTGTTCATGGTGCACCCCCAAGTTATGGTGCTGGACTTGTTTTTCTTATATAAGACCAATTATGCTATATTTAAGCTTATGTGCCTGATTTTTTACTTTCACCAGAATTTGTAACAGATTATTTAGTTCAGTTTTTCACAAAATTGCTCCAATAAATTTTACCAATTGTATTTTTAATGTGCAGTTCATTTTCTCTTGTTCTTTATCAGTGTGATAGACTGAATTATAAGATGTTACTAAGTTTTATAGCTCCTGGTATACCTAGATTTTGTCCAAATTATCCAATCAGATACTGATCTAGTTGTGGGTTGATATTGTACAGATATAACTAGTTCCCTACTCAATTACAGACATTTTCCCTGTGGTTCTAATTAATCACAGAGATCTCCTAAGTTTTTATCGACTAGGCAGAGAAGAAATTAGGGATTGACGATCAAAGTTGGAAGAACATAAGGAACAGATTGGACTTTTATTTAGAAGCTGGCTGTAGCACCATGTTTATTGTAGTATTACAGAAAATAGTCACTACTATAGTTATGATCTTAAATGACCCCCTTAGGATAGTGCTATAAAGCTTAATGTCCAACTCAGCACTAATGAGAAATGGTAGAAACTTCAAATAGGTCTCCAGAAAGGATTTCTGATCATTGAGGGGGAGCTCTCAGTGTGCCTCATGTGATTATCTTTTCTTTATCTTTCCTTTTTTATGTGTTCCATGGATGACCAGAATGATTTCCTTGCCACACACTGTGCTGTCTTGACATGTGTACCAAAGCCATGGAAACAGCATGCTATGAACTGAAACTTCCAAACTGTGAGTGAAATTAAGGCTTTTGTTTTTATTAGTTGCTTTAATCAGGTATTTGTTTTAGTTGCTTATCTCAGGAAAGATGACTAACACAGTAAAGATATAAAAAACACTTCAATATCTTCTGCAAATCAGTGTAGTTTTCTTTACTTAGATGTCGATTCTGCCAAGGTTCAGAAGACCTCCCTCGCAGCCCTGCCCTAAGTTTTCACTGCCTCCTAGTGCTCAGTTGGAAACTAAGCCTTTAAATCACTGTCTTGTGAGGGACATTTAAAATCCAATGTATAGGACTGACTGTTGAGTACAATATCACAGTAAACATGGATGGGTGAGAGGTTATCTCTCTGAGATCCTGGTTTTATTTCCTTTCAGTACATGATCATGAGTTAGACTACTGGATAACATGGTAGCTCCATTTTATTTTTAAGAAAATCTATATTGTTTCCTACAATATCTGTACCAATTCACATTCCCATACACACAAAATCCTTTTTTTACTACGACTGTCAACAACTTCAATGTATTGTAAACAGCATGTAGATATTTATTTCAAATGAATGTCTTATTTTATGAAAGAAAATTTCAGAAACAAAAGGAATCTGTAATTCACCAATGGTAGTTATCCCACTGAAATAACCAACTAATTTACACATTCCACTATAGGAAAAATTTAACAAAGTTTTATTGTTGTTGTTGTTGTTGTGGTGGTGGTGGTAGTGCTTTTACTTTGGTTTTTGGGTTGTTTTGTTTTTGAATTTTATTGTTGATTTTCTTTTTGTTGTTTTAGATAGGGTCTGAATATGTAATTCAGACTGGTCTTGACCTCACTATATACCCCTGGTTGACCTTGAATGCAAGATGATCCTTCTGACTCAGTCTGCAAGGTATGAGTTTACATGTATAAGCTACCACACCTGACAACAAAGTTTAAATGTTAAAATTAGTGCATAGTTTAAAGAACTAGTAGACACTGTTAAAAATAATTTTCAGCATTAAAAAAGTATATAGTAAGTCTGTTTAAATACCATCAGTGTATGGTTTAAATATGATCTATGGCCTCTTTCTGTGTAATTGCTCATTCTCTGGGAGTATAGTTTGGACTTTTGGCCATAGTTTGGAAGAACTTTTGTGTTCAAAATGTTTCAAAACCCAAATATGTCAATAGTCTGGAGTGTTACTTCCACTTTTGTAAGCAGGCTTACTAACCACAAGATGAGCCAGAGGTACAAGCTGTACTTGCCTTGTTTTGTTTCCAGTTTGGTCCCATATTTGTAAAGTTTCTCTCACTCACAGAAGACTTCTGCCTACCTGATAAATGGTATAAAAGTAACTTCCTATACTAGCTCAAGGATCTCCCTGGGACACTTAAATCCAACAAACAGTAATTTCACATTGAGCTTTCAGCTCTCCTGGTAGCACTTTTCTCTTTCCTCCCCACAGGTCACTGTCTACTGTTACATGGGCTGTGCAACAATAGACACTCAGTCCTCCACCAAAAGGGATCTACATTTTGTAAGGGCCAACAGAACCACTACATCACCACTGTTCAATGATCACCCTCTGTGATTAGAATCCTGTCGTCACCACAGTGCTCCTGCTACCCAGTGTCAACCAGTGTGGCTAATGTGGTTCAGGTCAAATGGGGTACCTGTCCCTGGCATTTAACCTGGGTGGTGCCCCAAGTTTTATTTTCCCAATGAAGGAGGAACACTTTTGCATCTGGTAGGAGCCAAATTTCGAAAGTTCTTCTTGCTCACAAATATTCTTGCCCTTCCTGATAAACAGTATATAAAAGTAAGTTCCTGATCTTGGTGTTCAGACTTTGGAGTACACAACTGCTCTGAGCCCACCAGCATAATAAATCTTGGTTTCTTCCACTTCTCTGGGTACTGCTCAGTTTCTTCACCTCCAGTAAACTTAAAATCGCTGTAACAATAGTAATGAAAACTTCCACTACTAAAGAAGACAAACCCTAATGCTCAGTTGCTAAGCATGTTTGGTATTGCCCCATTGGCCAATGCTAATGGTTTAGGTAGTCTAGAGTCAATGCCAAAAGGGAAAATAAAGGTATAAGTACAAGAAGGATGGATTATTTGAGTCAATAGTATCTGTATATAACATAATTTTCATTGATTGCATAATGAAATAAGTGTGTTCCATTTATATACCATATTTAGTGAAATATTTCTCAATATAAGCATTCATTTTTTTCACCAAATTTTTGTTTAGGAAGTAGAACTACAATACCCACATATGTCTTATACACATATGTATTATAAGACTATAAGAGTATTCTTCTGCATTCATACATTTATTTGTAGAGAGTAATTATTTAACAATGATTATAAAATCAAATGTGTTATATTGCTTCAGTAGTGAGCATCAATATAAAAGAATCTAAAATAGGCATCCACTTAGAATATACCATACAGCTCTCATTAGTTTATAAATCTTTATCAGTTTATAATGAAGAGAAAGACTGGTATTGAGTGCAACATTGTTAATTCATTAACCCAGTTCTCATAACTGAGGTTACAGAGTTATTTTTAAATTAAATCATGACCTTATTTATATAAGTACAAGATCAAACTAGTTTGTTATTATTTGTGTGTGCAAATTAAACATAAATCAATAATACCACATTCATTGTCTCAGAATTTCAACAATTTGGGAAGGACTTTTCTCAGGGCCCCAGTAACATCTTTGTTCCGAAGGCTGTATATCATGGGATTGAACATTGGGGTCAAAATAGTATAAAAGAGAGAAAGCAGTTTGTCTGTACCTTCATACTGATAGGAATTGGAATGGAAATAGGTGACACTGCCAGATCCATAGAATAAAAGCACAACCATGAGATGGGAAGAACATGTGGAAAAGGCTTTAGTTCTTCCTGTGTTTGACGGTAACCTCAGGATAGTTGAGATTATTCTACTGTAAGATGCAAGGATCAACATAAAGGGCATAACGACAATCAAGAAAGCAAATATATAGACTGCCATCTCATTCACAAAGATGATCCCACAGGCCAGCTTGAGCAGTGGGGGGATGTCGCAGAAGAAGTGGTTGATGTGTTTAGACCCACAGAAGGGCAGAGTGAAAATCTGTACTGTCTGTCCTACCTGGATTGGAAAGCCAATGATCCAGGAGCCGGTGACTAGCTGGATACAAGCCTTGTGGTTCATGATAAGTGGATACTGAAGAGGTCTGCAAATGGCCACATAGCGGTCATAGGCCATCACTGCCAGAAGGAAACATTCTGCGGCTCCCAACACAAGGAAAAAACCCATTTGTGTGGCACAGGCAAAAAGAGAAATAGTCCCTTTCTGGGTCCAAAGATCCATAAGCATCCTAGGAAGAGTGACAGACACATAGCAGATTTCTAGGAAAGAAAAATTACTGAGGAAAAAATACATGGGGTTGTTCAGGGTGGGCTCCAGTCTAGTAATTAGGATGATAACTCCATTTCCCAGTAGGATAATCACATAGATGAATAAGAATATTCCAAAGAGCAGCCAGTGCAATTTGGGACTATCAGAAAAGCCCACAAAAACAAATTCTATCACTGTAGTGAGATTGGTTTCTGTGATTTTCAATTTGTTTTCTCTCCACATGTTCTCCTTTGAAAAGTGTGTTACGACATGAATTTCAACCTTCATAAACTTTTAGGTTGTTACTGAACCTTACCTTTTGTGAATCTGAGAGAATTGATGTGGACACTCAATATTAAAATTATCTGATTAAAAATAAAGTTGCTTTGATGAATAAAATATTTTGAAGATGAACTTATGTTGGATTTACATTCTACTGATATCCATAAATTCATAGTTCTGTATTGTACTCAGACTTCAATACTAGAAAAGATAATATATATAAACTTTGTCCCCCAGGGAAATCATAAATTCTTTCCTTAGATTCCACTCTCCATTTTCTTTATCTCTAGAATTTGCACAATTCCCTACTAACCTTTTTTCTCTTTCTAAATATTATTTATCCTTTAAGTCTTAAGTATTTCATGTTTTTGCAAGCAAGATGTTTTCTTTCGATTTACAGGTAAAATTTCAATATCTCACATCATATCAAAAACTTAGTTTTCCACTCCTTTGTGGTTGATATATTAAGGTCCTCTATCCTACTCCCATATTATGGAGTTGTCATGCTTCTTCTGAAGCATGTGTCAACCACTCATGCAGCAATTCTTTGGAAGTACTTGTCTCATTGTTATGTCTTCCAAGATGATAAATATGTCTGATTGTTATTAATCTACAAGTTTAAGAAACAAATTGGCCCTCACAACTGCTATCAAATTATATATATATATTTATTTTTTTGCTTTGACATTATATTATGATTTATTTTATAAAGAGTATAGAAAGATGTCTGTCCTCCTATGTTACTCCACATGCAGTTTTAAATTAAAAGTAGAAGCTGCCATTAGAATTGGTTATTTTCCCAACCACAGCAAAAATTGACATAGAAGTTTGAATTTCCAATGTCAAAGAAACAGTAAAAATGAAAACAAAAGTTATAGTTTCCCATGTCAAGGATTGCTCTATATCCTGAGTAGCTTAGCAAGAACCTATCTCAAAATATGATCAGAAATACAAAGTGTCAAGCATGTAGCTCAGGGGTGAGGAGCTTGCCTAGCTTGCTCAAGTTTCTAGGCTTAAAGAAAAAATTAAAACAAATGATTGGGTTAATTTCATTTGTTATAGTGAAAGAGATTTTACTAATAAAATCCATAAACATTTACTGTTTACAATCATGTTTTGATATTTTTCCCCTTTAAAGTGTAAAATAAACATTCATGTGGAAAAGTCAAAGTAATATGAAAATATTTAGTAAATACAGTAAGATATTAGAGGAAACTTTTGCTTCGTTTATGGTGTTA
This sequence comes from Dolichotis patagonum, assembly GCA_004027295.1. Taxonomy (NCBI): domain Eukaryota; kingdom Metazoa; phylum Chordata; class Mammalia; order Rodentia; family Caviidae; genus Dolichotis; species Dolichotis patagonum. The sequence continues at coordinate 18,913 of PVJX010021366.1, read as the reverse complement.
TTGATTTGGATGCCATACAGAATAACAGGAAATGAACCAACTAAGATAAATTAAGTGTGATTTACAAGTTACAAGAGGTGAAAATTTGAAAAAAAAAACAACTGCTTCAAAGTTTTTCCACTAGAAAGTATTACCAATTAACATTACCTTTTACAGAAATGATTTCATTTATGCTGTCATTTCCTAAATTAACAGTATACAAAATATGTTAAATTGAAACATTCTTACCATACTTTCAAAATAAAATTGTTTAATATTATTAAAATTATTAACAATATACAAATTAGAAAGTTATGTATTTTAGATACTTAGAACATATTAGTTTAACATTTTAACTCAGAATTTGAGAAAACTACACAGATAATCATATATCAAATGCATTTAAAAACCAACATATATTTATCATTTCAGATGTCTGATATAATTTTGAGTCATTAGTCTCAAAATAATATTCCTAAGAGATACAATACCAACATACAGTATTAGAAATTTACTGTTTCCCTTTGGATAATGTTACATCCTTATCCTGAAGTTTTGTATTTTTAAATATTTAAATAGATTAACATCTATATCACCTTTAATCAAGAGCTTTACTTATTTTTGAGACAAGCAGTGTTACTTATAGAGGACATGTAACTTTCCAGTGCAGATATCTTTTCCCTTGCCATTTCTTAACTGCAATCTAATTGATGAGTTTGCAATTAATTTGGTGTGTTTTTACAAACAACTCCTTGAAAACCAACTACATCTTCCTGCAGTCACACCATCATGCAGTTTTCCTCTTCTGAATACTATGCCATCACATGAAAAATATATTCTCAATTATCTCAATTATTCTTTCTTTAGTTTTTTACTTGTCTTATTTTCTAAAATTCTCTTGAATTTTACATTTCAACTAATTGTGATTCTTGGAAACATCATTAGAAACATACAATACCCATTTACTTATATTTCCTTTAATTTCTCACATTTTTCTATTGCTTCATAGAAATAGATGTTTGTGTTTCTGTGGTGAGTGTGAAATATCTTCGTGGCCATCTCAAGATTATGAGTTCAATCCCTAGTACAAAAAAAAATTTATATATATACACACACACACACACACACACACACACTCACACACATCCTAAATCCCTACAAAACTGTAATGATTTATATTGTTTTATTTCATTGTTAGTGGTCAAATGCAGTGAATAGCCATATAAATAAATAAATAAAATAAATAAATAAAAAATAAAACATAGTTTACCATAATTTAGTTTGGAAGCAGAGAGACCAGTGAGGATATGATTGTGCAGTTAAGAGCAGGACTGAATATTGTAAACACTGTAAGAGCAGTCAATGGATTTACACAGAGTTTGTTCCCAAGCATTCTTCTGTTTGTTTCTCAACTTTACTATATATAAAATCAGTCGCTTAGGAACTCTGACATAGTAACCAGGCTATGTTTATATTTTTAAAAAACATCAAATATGTTTTTATTAGTGCATATAGGTTACACCTGCTAATGAGTTTTGTTTTGGTGGATTCATACCAGTAGACAACACAGATCATTCTCAGCACTGTCACAACTCTTGCCCTCCTCTCCACCACTCCTTTTACCATCTTCTGTAATTGTTCATCAAATCACGTAGATCCTATTGTGTAACTATTAACCATTGAGGAAACATTCTTGTATTTGTTCTAATGCTGAAACATTTTGTAAAATTTTTCACTATTTTCCTTATAATTTCATGTGCATAAATCTACCTCATTTCAAATATGTACATTTCCTATGATGCATTCTAACCATGCTGGTTTTTCTTATTTCTCTTATTTACTCATGATTATACTGTGCATTATAATACAATGCTGAAGACTGACAATTACTAAACAAATTTAATTCTTTTCAATTTTTACTTGTCTGTATATTGCTGGGATATATTTACAACCATCTTACAGCCTGAATGTCCATGTGAGTTATTTGGTGACAATGTAATAGAAGAGAAAGTAACATGTGAAGATGACCTTTCTTAGGACACCTTTTCCTAAAACTCCACTTCTCTCTTCACCTGCTAGTGCAGTAAAGACCACAGGGAAGGAAAGTGTGCTTCCTGTCTCTGAATGATTGATCATGATACAGCCCTGACCTGAGTATGGAATTCTTCTCAGGCACATTCAGATCTTAGAATTTTAGAGGACTGCTATTCTTCAGGTGCATTTGATGTGTATAGATCCCTTATATTCCTCCTAAGTCACCTGAAAACTTTCTTCACTCTCTTTTACTTTGACATTGAGAACTTGCTGCTACCCACATCTGGCCATACTAGATTGCTGAAACAATGGATGTTACAGCAGATTTGTTTCAAATAGAATAATTTCCTGAAACTTTTTGAACATGACTAAAGAAAAAAATCTCTCTCCCTCTGTGAATGTAGTTGTAATTTTTTAAACATGTAAATTTTTTACCCTGTTTATGTCTATACCATGTGAAAAATAGTACCAGCCAAACATCAAAGACATAAAGTAAATTAGCCAGATATATACTAATGAGCTTGCACAATAGAAGGTGGTAGTGTTCTGTCTTGAAGCCTTTCTTCTAATTGTTCTCTTGATCTGCTCACCAAGCTCAGGAATTTGCAGCCTCTGTGGATTAATGACATAATCATTATTTAAGTGTTATATCTGCTCTTTTTGGGAATGGGTTTGACTCAGATTTTTGTATTCAGTTCATGAGCTCTCTGTGACACTATCACCACATGACTAGTAACTGGCATCTGGACACATAAATAGATGCAGACATTAGGCAACTATAGATATGAAATTTTGTATATACATGGTAACAGGGGCCTGACAGTGCAGCAGAGATGCAAGGACCCATAATACTGTCATCAGTTATATACAGGTGGTAGAGAAAACACTACCAAAAATTCCTGTCCCTCAAGTTTTTTTTTCTGGACACACTATTGCAGATGGATAGTAAGCAATAGAAGAAGCAATATGTGACACTGTACATGATGACAAACATGAATGAGATGCATGGGGAAGTTGTTTGAATGGGGGAATATTTCATTGGAGAAATCACTTTCCAAGAAGAATGGAAAGATGAGATGGCTCCGGTGAGGGGTATCAACTGTACTGGGAAAGCAGTACAAACAGTGTAATCGAAGGGGATAAATGGGTGCTGGTGATAGCAGGAAACAAGAGCAGACTAAAGGCTGAGGCTAGAGATGTTTATGTTCTAAAGGAATAAGACATTCATTTTTAACTGCATCAACTCAAATTTTATTTTTCAAAACTCTTTAAATTCTTCAAATTTAGTTACATGTTTCTGCCACTAGCTTAGCTGTGGATTTAAAAATCTCAGAAATGTGTTTAGCATAAGTTTAGAGGTTAGAAAGTGATTGATAGGATTTATAAATTATTTAAACCTTGACCAAAAAATCAGTGACAATGACAAAAGAATAAAATATATTTTTTTTTCTTTTTTGTTCTTTTTTTTTTAAAGTCGGTACCAGGGATCAAACTCAAGACCACACACTTGCAAGGCAGGCACTTATGCTGCTGAGCTAAATCCCCAGCCCCAGTTTTCTTCTTTTTAAAAATTTTTTATTTTTATTTATTTTTTTCTTTTTTGGAACTGGAGATTTAACTCATGACCTTGCACTTGCCAGGCAGGCACTAATGCCACTGAGCTAAATTCTTGTCCCAAGAATAAAACAATTCTAAGAAATGAATTGATTAGTTTGACAAGATCAAAATATATACATGTAAAAAAATACTATAACCCAAAAATTTGTAAAAGCATTATGTTTCAATAAAAGATAGTATATATTTGTGAGAGAAGTTTCCAGTTGTGATGAAACTGCCATTAGGTAGGTGGGTAAGTCTTCCTCATCAGAGTGAAATAATTGAAATCTACCTAGTTTGATGATAATATTCTTGTAACTCAATTTTTACACATTAGCCAATAATTTTGATTAATCACTAGTAAAGCATTCTGTGGCCACACTCGAATGTGGAGTCTAGCCTGCAATGTGTTTGTTATTGAAAATATCCATATCACACAAAATGACCTGTGAATGCAATATAATACCTGTCAAAATTCCAGTGGAACTTTCCATATAAATAAAAGATTTAAAAAACTAAAATTCATATGGAACTACAGAGGATTCTATATCAATGAAACATTAAAAAAACTAAGAAAGATTAATTAAACTTCCTGATATCAAAGTATTTACAAAGTTTCTGTGATCAAAATGGCACAGCACTGGCTTTAAAACAAACAATGGAATGCAAACAAAGGTTTCAATTTTTAGACAGCTCAAAATTAAATGTATCACATATGTATCATCTAATATTTGACATGTGTGCCAAGTTTACAGAATAAGCAAAGAGTAATGTCTTCAATAAATGACTTATGAAGGAAATGATATTCAAAAACAATTAGATTGGGCATATATCCTACCCTATTCCCTCAAAATCACAGAAGACCTAAATCCATTAAAATAACACACAGGGAAAATTTTGCCACATCAAGCTTAGCAACTGTCTCTTGTATATCACATCAAAACCCCACAAAACAGAAAGAAATGAACTAGCAGTATTTCATCAAATTAAAAATTTCTGCCAAACAATGGAAGCATTTGACAAAATAAAAAGGCAACTAACAAAGTGGAAAAAAGGTTGCAAAGTGTACATCTGATAATAGATAAATATATAAAATATTTAAATAATTGCTGCAATAATAATAGCCACATTTAAATAATAAAGAATGTAAATTAATATTTCTCTTAAGAAGACATAAATGACTGACATTTACATTGAAAATTTTCAACATTATTAATATTCAGGGAAAGCACAATGATTCACCATCTAACATCTGAGAATATAATTTTTTACAAAATGACAGAAGTAAATTGTTGAGGAGGATGTAGAGAAAATGAAATCTTTGTGCACTGCCATTAGTAACATAAACTGGCATAGCCAAAAAGAAAACATAATGGAGATTTCTCACAATAAAAGCAAAATAATAATATCAAATTTCAGATGATTGTGGGCCTGATGTAACTTCATTCATGAGTTCCTCAGAAATATTTATCCAATTTAAGAGATAGGAGTATCAGAAAATTAAAGTCCTTCTGTGAGCCAGAGGGAAATGATGTCAAAATTACAATTGTAAATGCATAGGCACACTACAGGTGCTCCTGGAAGGTGTACAAAGTGCTGAGTGATTCAGGACAAGACATTCTTTAGACAATTTGAGTCACTACCTGAACCTTTCTCCATATCCTCAAGACCTATGAAAACCCGTTTCTCATGCTGCTTGACTTTTCTCTTGGAAATTCACTGTTTCCATTGGTCAGACACCTTGATCTGAATACATGTGTGTCTTCTTTATATTCTTGTCTTGTTTTTCCAAAGGGAATTTTATTTATTTATTTATTTATTTATTTATTTAATTTATTTATTTATTAAAAGTGAAACAGAAAAAAGGTAGAATTTTTCTAAACCATCAATGTTAATGGGCTACAACAGTCATCTTTCACCACACTATCTGTGACCACATAGAGGTGAGTTCAGATTGCTTTGTGCTCTAAATATCCTCTCCAATTTAGATAGAAGTGGTGGAGAACTCAGGAGTAAAAATTGAGAAGATATTTTGTTGTCCCCTTTTATGAGGCAGCATGTAAATATTGAATCCAGAAAAACGAATCATAAGGAGAAATATAGATTTGTTTTTATTGATGGTGGTGGCAGGTGTACAGTGACAGGTGTACATTTGTATATAACATTGTATGAATATTATCCTGCTTTGCTTTCATACTGCCTTACCTTGTTTTGCTATGTCCTCTCCCTTCAGGGGCTCTATCTTGGGTCTGTTAATGTGATTCTACTATTTTACTATTTTGATCAATATCCCTCTATGTTCTACATTTCCATTTTTTTCCTATTTTACTCTCCTTCATCTTTTTCCCTTTACATCTCAAATCATCTTTCTTTCTATCTTTCCTGGTATATAAATATGATCATTATAATCTATATTTTCTCTTGCTTCTTTTCCTCTTTCCTTTAATTTTTTTCTTTATTCTTAGTCTATCCTATATTATTAATATTTTTTTCAATTTCGGAGTTTTAAATGTTTTAAATTATATACTAATATGATTGGTTCTGTGGATGTAAATATTACCAGTAGATATTCTCTCCTGAAAGTTTTAGTGACAGGAATTAAGCCTAGTACTTTTAATTGGTTGAGTGGGTGTTTTCATTCTACTTCATACATAAGTCACAAAGAGAAAGTCACTTACTAAAAAGATCTTCGCAATAGTTCTAGTGACTTCTACCACAACTTATTTAAAATTTTCAAAAACAGCAAGAATCATGGGAAAATAAGGCAAAAAAATAACTCTTGATATGTATGTCACCCTAAAGTGTCTGAACTCACAGATACTGAACTGGATGAAATTTCAAAGAATTTAAAAACAAAATGTGTTTGAAATAATGAATGAGATCAATGAACATACAAATAAGTAGCTGACTGAAATGAGGAAGGCAGTGCAGGGTGTGAAAGACCACGTATGATACAGAAGTCCTGAAAAAGAACAAAGAAGAAAGTTTGAGAAAGAAGACCTCAATCATTCAAATGAAAAACTCAATCGAATTTCCCAACAGTAAGCAAGAGAAATCAGAAGGAAGGTGTCTTAGTTACTTTTTATTCATCGCTGAGACAAAATACCTGATGCCCAAAGTTGGGAAAGGAAAGGTTTATTTCTTACAGTTTTTGGAGGTTTCAGTCCATACTCAGTTGGCTCCAAGACAGGGTGGCATGGTGGGGTCGCAGTTCATGGTGGCTGCAAACAGCAAGTCAAAAACTGGCAAGAGAGAGACAACCCTTCTTCCTGCCATTACATCACATCCTGGCTCCACCCCTAGAAGGGTGTAGCACTGACACCACCAATCCAAGCACTAGACAATGAACCAGTCACAAATGTACAATGCAAATACATGAGGTCTGGGGGCCACCGACCTAAAACATGACAGAAGGTATGGAAAGACTGGAAGACAAGCTGGATACACTGCCATGCTCAGTCAGTAAGAATGAAAAATGGTATTTTGCCCTCAGGGTTATAGATCAAAATCTATCTATCTAATCTATCTGTCTCTCTGTCTATCTATACGTTTTATGTTCTCTAGAGAGATCTGTTGATGCATTACAGACTTAGTTGAAGATGTATGTGTGGATTTTTGAATCTGAAACAATAATATATATATTATCTATCTATCAGATGATAGGTAGAATCCTATATCAGATGATTTTATCTATCTATCATCTATCTATCACTTATCTATGCATATATCATCTATTTATATTTCCTAAAAATGATACAGGTTTGCATAATGGATGATACTTCTAAATTCTAAGATATATTTGCACTAAACTGTAAATGTTTTGAAGTTAAGAGAACTCCATATTGTTTTCTATTCCCAGCATCATCTACTTTTTCAAATATCTATTGTATCCAAGCAGACTGCACTTTTCATCAGATATCCTGGCAGTTCTTTCTTGGTTGCAAGGAGATCCATGGATTTGGCTTTGACCCACATCGTGTTCATCAGAGGCTTTAATCCCCTCCTTGTTCTCCAAGGATTCAGATTCTGAGCAGCATTCAGTAGTACCTCTCGCGTTGTGGCACTTGAGTTCACTTTTGTCATCTAATGAAAGTCCACACACATACATAATGACTCCACTAGGAAACAGAGGAAGGGGTCAGCAGCTGTAACTATCAAGGGTAGGGTACATTTCTGAAACTTGTACCTGCCCAGCACTATTTCATGACACCCTAGAAAACAAGGAGAGAAAGAGCATGTTCTTAGTTATAAATATTTTACAAAGAAAAAAGAACAAAGATATATTTTTTGGGGTGGAAACAGTGCTTATGACTCCTACCTTCATTACCTTCAGGGTCTTCGCTCTTTTTAAAAATATTCAGTGGTCTTACTGTTTAACTTAGTCATGTCTCTGAAGAGTTTGCATGTCTGTGCAACATGTTCTTTGTGTTTCTTTATATATTTGTGTGTTTTTCTTCTGGTGATCATATGAAGTAGTGCAGACAGTGACTTTTATGAAAGGTAGATAAAGAGTAAATTCTAGTCCTGAAAACTATACTCTTAATTGAGCACAATTGAGAAGTGTTTGAGAGGACAGTTTATGAATTGTGAAATTACAGCTTAAGTGGTATATTTTTGTTTCTGTTGACATAGTCTCCACATTTTATTGTATGTAACTGTTGAAAATACCATTGATAAAATAAAAAAATAAAAGAGAACTTTGACATCAAAGATATATTGAAGCCTAGAATTATAAATTATCACTGTATTTGTATTAGGAAGATATATTATTACAATATAATGGGATTTATAATTTACTTTTTACAATTTTCATTGTTACTTTTTACATGTTTCATTGTTCTAACAAAGCACTTTAGAGAAAACAACTTTATAATTATTAACCTGGTTAATGGAAAAAGTTTTAATCCATGCACTCAAAACTAGTTGAGAATGCATTAAAAATGAGTAGACACTCTTGAACACACTTCTAAATGTTTGTAAAGTTTTAGTTAAGTCAGTTTTGTAAATGATTAGATCTCTTTTCAGACAAAATATTTCATGAATATCATTTATGTAGTAATGCTATTATTGTTTTCTAATAAGCTTTGCACTGCTACAGCAAATGTGCATAATTAATTGCAAATGAAAGTTTGAAAACATATAATTTTTACAGTCACAGCTGTTGCTAAGTTATTTTGTGGGACTTTTATATAACAACAGCAAATATTCTGATTCATTAAATATCTCTAGATTGTTGATTTCTCTTGAGAGTCAATTAGAAGTGACAGTTAGGAAAGCTTCTGATTAGGTACTTGTATTTACCCAATGCAAAGAGGAATACACAATTTTCAAAGGAATTTACTACACCAAACTAGGAAAAACTCTACAGGGGCCTAATTTATTCACTGTAAGTTCATCAAATTGTTTCCTTTAGGATAGTCATCATTTATTCCTTTAGTAATAATTATTTTCTATATTATGAGTTCAGTTTTTAAAATGTGCCAACCATTATTGTTAATAAGACCCACTGGGTATTAACTTTGGTAAATGTCTCTATCAGAGGTAATGATGTTGAAACTTTGCAGTTAAAAAAAGTGAAATAATGCTCTCAAAAATAGTGGGACAATTATCTTTAATGTTCATGTGCAATTTAAAGGTCAAAAGTTTATCACTGAGTTGCTTGTATTTTTTCAACATTTATTATGGTAAACAGATTTTTAACTAGTATTCTTTTATGTAACTAGTGGTCCGAGGCAAGCTAGACACATTTTATTCAGAGGATCAACCACATTCATAGTTAAGAAAAAAATGAATTTACATCTTATGATCAAGGCTGATAGGCAGAAATTTAGTAGTATTCATTTTAAATTGACAAAAATGTCACCAAACATAAGAAACAGGGTCAAAAGTCACTGACTATAGCTAGAAAAATTAGAAAAAATATGCAGTTACTAAGTGACTGAGTTATTAAACGGAACCTCAAGATATGAAAACAAGTGGTATTTCTCATTGGTGTAGAAAATATTTATAGGTAACTCAGGTAACTTTTGTGGACACCTGATACTGATATTACTATAGATTGAACTGAGGAATCCAGGGACTTCAATCTGAGCTAAATCACCAATCCTCAGTTGTCTTGTCTGTTTGTTTGTTTCTTTGTTTATTTATTTGATGCAATGCCTTACTAAATTGTTCATATTGGACTAATCTCCCAGTCTTCCTGTTTTATACTCCTGAAAGACTGGGATTACAGGCACTATGATTACAGGTAAGATATACAACAACTTGCCTGGGCATAATGAACATTTTAGAGAGAAACATTTATAAGAATCAGTCATTAGGAAAATAGATCTATGAACTGACACTAAGGTTTTATGGAAAAATTATAAATAGGCCATCTTCAAAATATAATCATATAAATACACAGTGATATTTTTTATTGATTCATGTAAAGATATAACTTTTATTAAAACACTCTGTAAATGCATCATAATTCTAACTAAAAATTCAAAGACATTCTCTAATACAGTTACATACTCTGAGGTTTTGGAGGAATAACCTGGAACAAAGAGGCAAAACATTGGTTAAAGAGCATGAAATCAAGGTATACAGAATACTGTTTTATAAAGAAAAGCTCACCAATAAAGCTTAATATTTATTAACCATTACACCAGCATCCAGAAATATATCTGTAGATCTCAAAAAAATTGAGTCCTTCTTAATTCTCATAATTTATCATTTTACATTTTTATTAGTATATTCCATGCAATTTTCCTTACCTAATTTTAAATTTTTATTAATTTATTCCTCACTATTACTTATAATGTTTTATAGTTTACTTTTAATTATCTCTGCTTTCCACAACTGCAGTGATTATGTTTTTCCCTGCAATTGCTGACACTTCATATTTTAAAGTAGATATCGCTAAAATGCTATTTATTTGTCTGGATCACTCCACACCTAAGTGACATTATAATAAATCATAGGGTGTCATGAGAATACATGGAAAAGATATAAAAACAAACAAAAATCTCCTGAAAAACTTAAAATTCATACTTAATATGATATATAACAATTTACTTTAGATATGTTGTAATTTACAAACTGATCCTCCCACTACATTGGCAAAATTTTTAAATGTTCCACTATAAAAAGTGTAAGCAGGGATTCTCTACACTTTAATGTTATAATCTGTATACCCTACATCTTATTGATACCACATCTAGAGATATACCTGGGTAAAGTCTTTTCCATGAGCACCAGGGAAATAAACTTTAGCAGGAATATCAACAATGAGAGAAGACAAGGAACAATTAAGTTATTGTGCACTCAGGAAAAAGAATACTACACATTCTGAATTAAAAAGTCCAAAAAGGAATAGATATGTCTATATAGGTATATATGTGTATACAGATACATATGTATAAGTATATATGCATATATATGAGACTCTATGAAACACAATACTATAGTAAACTGCAAACAGTATAATGACTAACCCTCATGTCAACATACTTATAATGTTCAAAATTTTAAAAAATAGATTTATTAATAAATGTATAGTATTGGGTTGTACATATATTTTTAAATTAAAAGTATTAACTTTGAAGATCTACTGAGTGAATCAAAATCATAATAATTTAAAAATTCAGTCTTATCAAAACAATGCATTTTTTTTACTCAGTGGATGAAAGAATTCAGAAAAATGTGATCCCATGTTAGCGATCTGTCAACATGCTCCCCTCTTCTCAAATAAATGGATCCATAGTTCGCTTTTCTTTATTTGTGGAACAGAGGCAGAAAAAGTGCCATACAGTTTGGAAGCTACCTGTAGGATTTCAGGGGCTGCACACTGAGTGAACTATATCCAGAACAGTAGTGAGAAATTTAGAAATCTGAGGTGGAGTTGTATGGGATTAAGCAATGACAGATATGTATGTAACTCACATGTCTACCTCTATAAATGATACCCATTAAAGTCCTAGATACAAATCTTGGTAATGTTCTCTGGTTGACAATATTTCTTTTGTATTATGTGACAAAACCACAGGGAAAAACGAATGTTTTCTGTGTGATTCCACTAAGGACAAACAAAAGCTTATGCCTGGTTTCTCCATAAACCTGTCCTAACCACCTTTTATTCTCTAAATTAAATCTATTTCTTTATGAAAAAAGTTCACTACATAGTGGTTATCAACATGTCCAAGTCCAGTGAGACACAACGCTCATGCACGTGACAAATGGCACTAGCGGGTTGATAAGCAATGAAAGACGACAGTCACATGGGACACACAGTGAGCCAGTTTTATAAGAAAATTTGTTTGGGACAAGCAGTCTCTATTTTTGCACATGTCCTGTTTTCCCTGCAGCTGAAAGACTTCAGTAAACAGCTCATGCTGGTTATTTAGGAACTTTTTAAGGAGAAAAATATTTCCTTAACATGCACAGTACTCTTCTGGCCCCAAAGGTCTTTCCCGCTTTAAGTCACTGAAATTGAAGGTGTAGATGTGTGCTCTACTCTTGCATAATCAAAAAGTCCATCCTTGGCTATGGACTCAAAATAAAATGACTCATTATTAAAAATATTGTTTAATATGAAGAAAAACAACTCTTGTGCTGAGATCCTTGTTTTTCTTTGCTTTTGTTTGGTTCTTGACCATTTTTCCACTTGGTTTCCTAAATCCTTATTCTTTCTATAGGTTTTCCAGTATCTTTTCAGCAAACTCATTTCTCTCCACAAATGAATAAAATTCTCTTACAGCTATCCTTGAAAATATTGCTTTGTGAATCACAACAGTGCCCTGAAAAATCAGCATGATGCTTGTGATTAAAACATGTATCCATCCAAAAGAGAAAGGAAAATTTCGCCTTTTTTTCTTTATATATCTATTTAAATGTTTGTATTTCATTAATATATAATATTTATTTCCTATTTTCTAATATGTATCTTTTGCTTTGCTCTTTATTTTTAGTTTGGTATTGTCATACAAGAGAAAGTATGGAATAGCCTTGTTTTTCTGATCTCTTTCAGTTAACATTACCATCTCAAGGAGCATCCATTCTCCTGCAAATGCCTCAAATGTATCCTTCTTCATGGCAGAGAAGCATTCCACTGTTTATAAATAATTATAATTGAATCAATACAAACTGAAAATTGCTCTACTATATTTTTGAAAGATTTCTAGTTTTATGAAGAGAAAAGGAAAACCGAAAAAAAAGGGTAATGTGGGCACTCTCATTCTGAAAATTTTCAGTTATGGATTTCTGACATGTATTGCTTTTCTGATGGATGAATGATAGTGCTTTTTTCTAAATGCACTGATCATCTATTAAATAAGCATCAACAAAAATGATTTAAGTTAATTTTTTCTGTTAACTTTTTGGAAAAGACCAATTGTCTGCAGTGAATCTTTGGTCCTATTTTATTCATTCTCCATTTTTCCCACCTTAAGCATCCTAAAGTTCATGTTATGCCATTGTTGACATTGAAAGGGAGTTACAATGTAGCTATGCATTTTAAATTATTGGTAAATACTACTGTAAACCCTAGAGTAAATGTTAAGGAATCCACTTGTCACTATATAAATTCCATTGGTTAAACAAGACACTAAGCTACTGACATATTTTATCTCAATCCTTTAAGGATCTGATAAGGGAGGCAATTATTACTTATGATTCAAAGGTTAATAAAAATTATGTAAAGTAAGCAGCTCAAGCCTTCACAATTGTGAAGTGACAAAACTCTAGTTGCTTGGGAATCAGCATTTGCACCTGTAGTTTGACATTCAAGACTGTCCTTTCTAGTGTCTCAGGTAATTGAGAAACAAACACAGAGTATCAGGAGCTAGCCAAGACCCTAATCTTATGGGCAAGCATACAGAATAGGATAAAAGACAATAGACAGAGTATTATGGTTTGTAGAGTCCAGAAAGGTCAGAGTTCTCTTGGAAATAAGACAAAGACTTCTCTGGACTGTCAGTATTTATTGAGTTCTTAATATATCATGGGCATGTAGGGAAGTGGAGGGCAAATTTGAGACAAAAGCCTGAAAATGAACATGGCCTTGAGAAGTAGAACAAAGACATTCCAAGAAGGCATTCAAATCTTGCTAATTAAGAGAATGATTTTATCCTTAAGGTTGGCTGTTATTGCCCTGGAATCAGATTGAGAGCAAAATGTCCTCAGCTGCAGTATTATCTTGCCTTCAGAGGCTGTGAATATGAGCTTTCCCAACACAATCAGAGAACATCGTGGTCAGTGACTGTACCTTTACACAGCCTGGTCCCCAACCACAGAGTGCTAAAATGCCTTCTCAAAGGCATTAAGCTATTTCTAAGTTCCTCATATGATAAAATGCTGCAAAATATCTTGAAATATTTAAATTCATAATGGAAACTTATAGAAAACAAGTGTGTCTAGGACAAATTGTACTTTTCCCATTGATTGGTAGAATCACAGTTTTGATGCTTTTGCTGCATAAGAATCTCCCTGCCACAGAAACGTGTAATGCTTTAGCTGTCTACTCTATATTTATCTCCTTCTCTCTTTTATTTTACTGTTCTTCATCTTTATTTATTTAAAACAAATTGCTAAGCTATAGAACTGGGAAGAGAATAATTACCTACTCAAGGTTCTACTGCAGTTAACAGTTATCTTGGGATAATGTCCCCAGTGTGAAGGACAAAAAAGATAAATATTCTTCTCTTATAAGACTTATTTCTAAAACCTGGAGATATATGTCATCTTGTGTGTTGTAAGTCAAGATTATAGATTGTGAGAAAGTAAGTGATTTATTTTCTAAGGTATAAATAGAGTGCTTGATGTAAATGGTATGGACATAATGGATTTAATTTAGGTAGAATGAATCTTTGCTGACTTCCTGTAGTTTTTCTCAATTTGTGCAAGTATTTGGATTTGGAAAGCAGACAAAACTTAATAGTGTGCAGGTCTACTACTCTTACCTTATCTGTGGCTGTTATAAAAAAAGTTATAGGCCAATTCATTGCTTACATTATTATCATGAGAAGAAAGTTTCCTTACCTATTATAGAACTTTGGAGAAACCAACCATCTTACTAATTTTAAGAAGTTAAACTGCAAATTCTAAGAGCATTTAACACATATTTACTCTTAATATGTTTAAGTGTGTTATGTTTATGTTGATATCATCTAGAAATACAAGCATATCTAATTCAAAGATTAAATTATTTAATAATAAAATTGTCATTGATATTGATCTTTATTAAATAATGAGAATTAATATATTTATACACATGTACATAATAAGCCATATAAATTTGCTGCAAGAAATTTGTTAGTTTATTCTTCATTTTAGCCTTACAGTATTTTATTATATGAATTAATCACAGAAGCCCAATGTAGGCATAGAAAAGTTCAATGATTTCTAGAAGTTTAAAATTCATACTTGAATTTAAACTCAAGTTTTCCTAACTTCAAATTCTATGCAGTTAATCAACACAACTGGGTATCATTTGTAAAAGACAATGAGACGAATGTCAGTGGCTTTAAATAATTTGTAGCATGGATATCTCCTTCAGAAAAGGAAAAATTCAGTAAGGCTACTTTTAGAAATGGTTTATTAATGAGATTTCCCTCAGAGCGGGGTGATCAGCTAAATTTAGGAGATGCCTCTGACCTCTGATGGGAATAGTAAGAGCTGAATCCAGCAAAAGAATGAAAGTTATCCTGAGGTTTCAGTCTCTTATTCAAAAATGAAATGCAAAGTGTTCTAAATGGCATTGAAGTTAGCATGGGGATTTAAGAAAAGCAGTACATGTTGGTCTTAAGTGATACTCATTAAAGTCATGTGTCTCTTGTTGGATGATCTTGTGACTCTGGTTCAGCTGTCACATTTGAAAACTAGGACTGGATTGGATCATTCATCAGCCCCTCATCAATATTAACATTGTACAGTTACAGTTATGTAATCTCTTCTACAATTCCTACAGCACCAGAAAACTCCTCAAGATCAGAGGGACTGTGGTATTCTGACTAAAAATCAAGAACTGGAATCCTACTGTTATGAACCTGGGCAAGTTAAATGTATGTTTATGCTTCAGGTATTATGTTATACAAAGAAATGTCCATTTCAAAATATAACTATGAAATATAAGGAAATGATGAGTGCCAGGTGCTTGGAAGATATCTTGGTGAGTCTCTATATCTTTATCAATTACCTATGGCTTTCATTACTTTGGGATTTTCATATAAGAAAATCCATGCAATATTTAAGCTTGTGTATTACTCAATGAAATACTCTCAGATGCTTCTATTTTTCTACAAATGATTCAAGCATATCTTTTATGCCAGAGTACTATTATATTCAACAGATTTTAATAAAAATCCCAAAGCAAAAATTTACTGAACAATTTGAGAGCTTTTAAATGTGGACAGATGAACTTTCACAGAATTGCATAATAGAGTAAGTGTGATTTAATAAATAAAATAGGTACAATTTTACAAATTAAGAAATAATGTAAATGTGAAATTCTTGATAGTATATCATAGAAATAAAGTCTAGATCTCTAGATATTTAATTAATTTTTTTTTAAAAAATTTTATTTAGAATGAAATAAAACCAAGCAAACAAAATAGAAAAAATGGTAGCAACAATACAGAATTCCAAAGGAAAAAAAGAAAAGAACAAAAAAATCACTAAGAAATCACTAGTTGATAAGTTACATACTGTCATCTTGGAAATAGTTGTTCAAATTACAAAATTAAAGCATACAAAGTAGACATTCAAACAGTGAGACTGTTAACAGTTATGCTCAACAATCTAACAAAAACAGTAGTATGGTCATCTGTCTTACACACTTAAACCTACATGCAGTTATATCCTTTAGAACACTTAATTTTGCAGCTTAATTAATTTATTGATGTTCCACCCTCTTTCATGACCTCTTTTTTACTGCCCTCACATACTCTAAAGCACATAAACAGATAATGTGATGAATCTAAAATCTCAATGTAGATTGTTCCTAAAATTAAAATACTGATGTTAATAGTGATCTGACTGAATAGTCTTTTTGAGGCAATTGCAGCATTTCATAAATCAGGTTTCTTTTTTGGTACTTTAAAATTAATAAATTTAAAGCTTTAGCCAGAGTGTTGACAGGATTACTGGAAAAACTATTTTTGTTTACAAAGCTTGCAAACAAAATTTAGAATTCTGTTTTATCTTATCTTAGATATCAAGTATTTTATGCACTGTGTTTTGTAAGTGTCTGTTTGATCTTCAAAGAAGAAAAGATGGATCATGTCTGTGTAACATACTTTGTTCATGGTGAATTTTCATAGAGAAACATTCTGATATATTGAGTCTATATTGAATTCACTGAAATGCTAAGAATGTTAAATTCTGCTCTAAATAATACAGAAAGGGTAAATCCAAACAGAGCTGTGAATATGATTGAATTCTTAATTTTACCATGAACTAAGATAAAAGTTCTAAAACAAAAACACTGTGATCAAGATTCTACCAATGTTTATTCCTCACATTGCTACTAACTTCCAGAATCTCTTACTAAATGGCAACTTCTTTATTGATATCAGATACTTTCACAAATGTTTAGTTCTGAGCACTTTTAATTACGTTGTAATAAATAAATAGCAAAACCAACAAATGGCAGAGTCAGAGCTTACCATCAGTTGTCAAAATTTTCTTAAAAAATTACATGAAACACATACACGTCTTCCACTTATGATTTGTAAAAAAGTCACCTGGGTGAATTAAAGGCATATATAATTGTGAACAAATTACTTGGTCTCAAAATTATCTATAGGAAAATAAATCCTAATTCACATTATTTTGATAAACAATAAATTAATACCAATAAAACTTTTAAAGTCTCAGAAGAACTGATTTCCTTGATACTTTCCAGGGTTCAATTTCTAGGAATCTCATATTGTAAAACTTATATTTACAACAAAACCAGTAGTCAATGCAATTGTTATAAATCACACAAAACTATCAGGAAATAAAGTACAAATTATTCCACATTTTATGTGATTGTTTATTTTCAAAAATGCTTTTGTTTTGAGAGTTTGACATTTTATTACAAATTTTGTATGAGCCCAAATAAGAACAAAACTGTATATATTTCCTTTACTAATATTTCAAAAATTACAGATGTTCTCTAATATATCCAATTGTTTTTTAAAAAAATTTTATTAAAAGAGAAAACAGAACAAAACAAAAAAAGGGTAGCAACAATATAAAATTCCAAGGAAAAAAAGAAAAGGACAAAAAACTCTACAAAATCATTACTTGAAAAGTTACATACTGTCATCTTGGAAATAGTTGTTCAAGTTACAAAGTTAAAACATACAAAATACACATTCAAACAATGAGATGGTTAATAGTTCTGCTCCATGATCTAATAAAAACAGTAATTTGGTCATTCATCTTACACACTTAAACATGCATGCAGTTATATCCTTTAGAGCACTTCCTCTTCCTCTCTTTTGTACAGTAGCAATTACATATTTTGAGTTTTATTACTCCTACATTTATTACTTTTTACACTAGAGACACAATGCAATATTTATAAAAATGATTCTTATTTATTTCACTAATGAGGATAGTCTCAAGTTGTCTCCATTTCCCTATGAAGGCCTCAAGATCATCCTTCTTCATAGCTGAGTAATACTCCATTGTATAGAAATACCACATCTTTTTCATCCATTCTGTGGTTGATGGACATCTTGGTTGTTTCCAAGACATAGCTCTTACAAATTGTGCTGATATGAACATGGGTGCACATATATCACTGTGATATGAACTTTTCATTTTTTCTGGGAAAATACCCAGAAGGGAAATAGCTGGGTTGAATGGAGATTCCAGTCCTTGTATTCTGAGACCTCTCCATACTGATTTCCATAGTGGTTGCACCAGTCTACATTCCCACCAACAGTGGAGTAGCGTCCCCTTTTCCCTGCAGACTCACCAACATTTGTTATTATTTGATTTCTTGATGGCAGCTACTCTTTCTGGAGTGAGATGAAATCTCAGTGTTGTTCTAATTTACATTTTTCGAATGACCAGTGATGGTACACATTTCTTCATGTATTTATTTGCCATTTGTGTATCTTCATATGAGAACTGTGTGTTACTCTCAGGTGCCCATTTTTGCAGAGGGTCTTTGAATTTGAGGGGGTTGATGTTTTTCAATTCTTTATATGTTCTTGATATAAGTCCTTTGTCTGAGGGGTTGCTGGCTAAAATTCTTTCCAATTCTGTGGGTTTTCTTTTTTACTCTGCTGGTGATATCTTTTGAAGTGCAGAAACTTTCAATAATATGAGA
>PVJX010021365.1:0-31993 GCA_004027295.1 Dolichotis patagonum | reverse complement strand
CTTTTTCATTTATCCCTATTAATCTTATGTTATTTTTCTTTGCATCATCTTGCAGGTGTTGAATTGTTATTTCCTGATTCTTTGTTATTTTTAAAAGATCTTGTCTTTCCTGCTCACTGGCTGCAATCTTATCTTCGAGGTCTGAAATTCTGTCTTCACTTTCATTGAGGTGGTTTTTACAGCTTTCAATTGCATTTTTGATTTCCTGTATATCTCTTTGAATCTGCTTTATGCATTCTGTTTGTTTCTTATATTGTTCTTTGAGGGATTCTATCTGTTTGCTTTGTTCCTCTAATTTTTTAGCTGTGTTTTCACTAGATGCGTTCACTATTTCTTTCAGTGTTTTTATCAATTCTTCTTTTACCTGGGCAAGTATTTCTCGTTTGAATTTCTCCATAGCTTTCCCCATTTGCATATTTGTTTCATTTGATATCATTTCAGACATTTCAGGTGTATGGCTTCTTTTTTCTTCTATGTACACAGCTTCTAAGCTTTCTTGGGGAGGGCTAGGGCTTTGAGCCTGCCTTTTGGTCTTTCCTTTTGTCATTTTTCTATATCTCCTTACTTTGAGCGGTGTTCCAAAGCTTTCTCTGCTTATGTGTCAAATTACCTGTTACCCCTACACCCTCAGTTCCTGGAGGGGCAGTGGCTCCCCCATTGGCTCTTGGCTTCCTCACAGGGTCCTAACTCCCCTCTGTGGGCTCCTGGCTCCCTAAGTTGTAAGGCGAATGCTGGGTGTGGCCACCCCGGAGCCTGTGGAATCTCAGGCAGGCCAGGCCTCCGTGCTTTGTCCCAGACAGGTCTCCAGGAGGTTCCCTGCGAGTGAAGGGCCTACAGGTCCCAAAGAGTCAGGCCAGAATGTTGGTTTCTGAAAAGTTCCCGGTCCCAAACAGACCTGGCCAAGATGCCAGTCTCCACAATATTCCCAATCCAAACAGCCCGGGCCACTCTGCGGGTCCAAGAGTTTTGGGTCCCAAAGAGACAGGCCGAGATGCTGCTTTCTGGGAGACTTCCTGGGGGTGAAGGGTGGGGCTATGGGCCCAAACAGACCCAGCCCAGATGCCGATCTCCAGGCAGTTCCCTGCGGATGAAGGGCGTGCTTACCAGTCCCAAAGAGTCGCGCCGAGATGCAGGTCTGTACCTGGTGATCTCTTCTTAGGTTGACAAAATGTCCTGGAAATTGTATTGTGTGAATCACTTTGTAAATATATTAAAGACGCCTGAATCATCAATATATTAAAGACGCCTGAAACCTATCCTTTAGAAAGATAGGTTTTGTAGTATATGAATACTGTACTAGCCTCCCAAAAATATTAAAAAATAGCTGTCTAATATTTTTAGATTTTTTGCATCTATATTTATGGTGTTTGTGAGTGTGGTTGTATTTGATTTTTCTGTTCTTACTCTATCTTTATTTAGTATTGGTATCAGAACCAAAATAATCTGACTACTCCCTTATTTTTCCTACCAACTGTCCTTGTTCCTGTCTTGGTTTAATTCTATCTTTTTTCCTATGGCAGTATTGGCTATTAAATTCAGAACCTTTACAGTGATCTACATCCTGCCACCCCTCCTCCCTCCGCTTTGGTGGTATTGCTAAATAGCTGAATTGCTGAGACCGGGCTTGAAATTGTGATCCTCTTGCTTCGATCTCCCAGAATGCTTGGATTACAGGCATTCACTACCACTTTAATTCTACTTTTGCACTAATTCCAGTCCTCTCTTGCTCATTTGAGGTCATAAGTCCAGCAGATTCTCTCTTTGATCTATCCATTTTCTCTTTGTATTTAGTAATTCCAATGAGTATTTAAAAGTGGTGCCATGTCAGTGTTTTCATGAAGGCACCCATCCTTGACCCAAAGTCTTCTCCAGCTACTGCTTCATTTCTTTGCTTCTCAGGATAGCAAAGCTTATTGAAAATTTTACTTATAATCAGCAACTTACTTTGCTTCTTCTATTCTCTTTATCTACTCTAGTCAGTCTTTTTTCATTTATCTGTTAAAACTACCACTTATATCCATGCTATTAAATTCTAATAAGCATGTCTCTGTTATCTAATTTGTTCTATCTGAAGCATTTGACACAACTGATAACTGTCTTCTTGGAAATAATTCAATTTATTTTTGGGACACCATTTTCTAAAGGATCTCTGGTTGTACTCATTAGTTCATCTTCTTAGTTTTTTTTTTTTTTGTATTAGTTTTGTATTGTTCTGTAAGAAATTGCCACACATTTAACATCTTAAAACCACAAACATATATCATCTGACAGTTTCTGCAGATCAGGAGCCAGGGTGTGGCTTAACTGGATTTTTGGTTTATGGTGGTCGAGATTGTTAACAAAGATCTGGCTTTCCCACACCCTCATCTGGGGGCTTACTGTGGGTGAGTCTGCCGTCTGATTTTCCTATATATATATATATATATATATATATATATACGACTGAAGGTCCAGTTTGTTGGAGGCTGTTGGCTGAAGAACACCCTCAGATCCTTGAGACTTTACCCAGTTCCTTACTATGTGGGCTTTTCTAACATGATTACTTACTTTGTCAAGATCATTGAGGAGAATCTCTGAAACCAGGGTGAAGCTGGTGCCGCCCTTACCTCCTATAGGACTTCTTTCCCTACGTAAATCAGACTAACAGGAACAATCTCTTTTAAAAAATTTACTCTAAACAAATAGATTCAAACCTTAATTACATATAGAAATTCCTTCACCTTTTGTTGGCTGGAAACAAGTGGCATGAAAATCAAGGGGTGGAAGTCCTCAATAATTCTTCTTCCCACCATCTTCATCTGTTTAACCTTTAAAATGAATTCAACAAGGCTCAGTTCCTGGGCCTTTTTTTTCCTTTCTTGTTTGTTGTGTTGGATATCCTCCATTTGTCATTCTCCATGTGCTTTTTTCCCACCTCTTCTTGATTTGAGCCCTAATATGTAATTTGAGCACCCTGATCCACATGTTCCTTTGTCCTTGACTTCCTGTTAGGGAGAGAATAGAGATGAAAATTTATTCTTCTGGTCTCCTGGTTGCTAGATGGTCTCCTCAGACTTTAGTCATAGCTTTTATCTGGGGACATCTGAGTTCAGCACCCCCTTGATCCCTCATAATTCCTTTCCTGGGCCCTTTAGGCTGTCATCTGTTTGGCTAATGCATTATTCCTTATTCTTTAAACTCTGATACATCATTTAAATAGCTCCTTCATTGAGTTCTTCCTAAATTACATGGTTGGATTGATTCAATATATATATTGATTTATATATTTCTTTCTTGATGTCATCTAGTCTCATGGATTTCAATTACATTATTCCACTGATGACTCTTAGATTTTTATCCATAACCTGGACTTCTTCTTGGGATTCCTACTAGAAATTTCCACTTAGATATGTTCTATATACTGCAAACTAAAAATGTTTCAAATTTTGGGCTCCAAGTCTCACTAGATTTCCACGTGCAAACTTTACCTCCCCACATATTTCCAGTCTCAGTAAATTGCAGTATCATTCTTCCAGCTCTGAAGACCAAAAAATTCTGTCATCTTTGGCTTCCCCATTTCACATTCACTGTCTCATCCAACAATAATCCTCTTATTTGTATTTTCAGTGTATATGCAGGTTCTGAAGATTTTTCATCGCTACTGCTTCCATTCTGGTTCAAGCTCTTATAACTTCCAGTGATTTGAGGAGACTTTTCATTTGTCTCCTTGCTTCTTTTCATGCTGTTTATCTTTCACTCTAATCTTTTCTCACCAAGGCTGACACCAATGATTATTTTTTTTTTTAGTTTTTGTTTTTTAGTTAATATATGTTTGCATTACATAATGGTTCTTGTGTGGAGTTGGTACATGTAAATAACACATCTTAATTCTTTTTAAAATCACCTTCCATTCCTTTCCTCTTTTTATCTTCTTTGCATTTGAATAAAAAATCTATTTAAAAATATTAATCTCATAGAAAGGGAGAGTAGATTGGTGGTTATCAAAGACTGGCGAAGTCAGCAGAAGGGTAGTGTAGGCTGAGTAGTTATTGGTCAAAAATACAAAATTACTGTTAGGAAAAATAAATTCAAAGAGAGAGCCAGCAGACTGACCTCTGCCTACCAGCTGCCACCACCAGAAGGCTCCTTCTTGCAGACAACCAGCAAGAGCAGGGACATATAGCCAGCTATTTTGAAGAAAATGAGACATTATGGTAGCCATTGATGATTTCCTGTTATCTTGTTTTGAAGTCCTATCATGCTTTTATTATTTTGTTTTTATTGGTTCTATTCTGTTGTGTTTTATTTGATTTTTTTATGTGAGATTGTATGGACAACTTTTTTGAAGAAAATGAACTATTATAGAAACATTGTTCATTTCCTATTATCTGGTGTTGAAGTCCTGTAATGCTTTCATTCTTTTGATTGGCTTTATACTATTTTGTTATGTTTGATATTATTGTGTGTAAAGATATGGACAACTATTTTAAAGAAAACAAGAGACATTAGGGTAGCCACTGTTGATATCCTGTTGTCTGGTCTTGAAGTCCTGCGTTGCCTGCATTGTTCTGTTTTATTCTAAAATAAAAAAAATGAGAAAAATAAATTCAAGAAATCTATTGTGCAGCATGCTGGTTATAACTGTGATGATACATAGCTGTTATGGTTTAGACTAAGAATGTTCCCCAAAGGCTCCATGCACTCATAGTGGGCTTTTAGAAGGTGGTAGAATCATGGGGTGATAAAGCTGACTTGCCTTGAAGTGTGTCTGGGTGGAAGAGACAGGCAGCTGGGGGCGCAACCCAGAGGGGTGCATCTCCCTTGCCCAGTCCTCCCTTCTTGGTTTCTATTTCTTAGCTGCCATGAAGAAAGCAGTTTTCCTCTGTCAGATTCTTCTGCCATGCTGTTTCTATCAAACAATGAATTGGCTCCCAATGCTTAGAAAGCTGAGGCAGAAGAATCCTTGTGAGTTTGAGGCCAGCCTGGGCTACATAGTGAGTTGAAGGGCAACCTGAACTACACAGTGAAACTCTCTCTCAAAAATAAAACAAAACAACAAAAATAAAAATGAACATGAGCCTAAATCTCTCCTCCTTTAAGTTGTGAGGATTGAGTACTGTGTCCTAGCAATGAGAAAGTAACTAAGACAATGGTATTATTTTAAAATACTGAGAGTAGATATTAAGTGTTCTCAAAAAAAATAATTATATGAAGCAACACATTTTTTAATTAGTGGAATTAACCATTCTACAATGTATAGTGCATATATGTATTATTATTTTGTACATCACAAATGCATCATTTTTATGCCAATTAGAAAAGAAAGAAGGATGTAAAGAAGTAAAGAGGAAGGGAAGGAGGAAGGAAGCAAGCAAGCAAGTGTGCAGGCAAAACAAACCAACCTAGAGGGCTCCAGGTGATCTGTCCCTTTGCTACAGTGCCAACTTTCATCTCATTGCTCTGCTTGCTTACTTCTTTGCTGTTACACTAGTCTCCTTAGTATTTCTTGAACCTACCATGCATGTGCCTACTTTAAAGCCTTTGAGCTCCCTGTGCCATTTCCTGGGATCTTTTCCCTTCACTATCTATGCAGATGGCTCCCTCAAATGTTACAGTCTTGCTAGGTTTTCTCCAGCACTCTTGATACCAAATTGTCCTCTTCTTTCCACTTTGGTGCTTTTCTTTCTCTATACTTTATTTCCGAGAGCTTTTACACTATGACATAGCACTCACTGATTTATTCGTGGTTTGTTTCCCACACTGTCTCCCTTCCCTCCAATTGTAAAGTAGATGCTATAGGGCAGAAACTTTGTTATGTCACTCATTTTTCTCCAGTACCTGGAATGCTGCCTAACATTAGCAGATACTCAATATATAGTTGTTTAATAAATAAGTAGATGAAAAGTAAGTTCATACATTAAGGTATTATCATACAGGTTTGGTAAGTAAGATCTATAAAACTTGTAGAATTGTTTCAGGGTTCCATGTTTGGGGATAATACGGATATATTTGTGGAGCTAAGGAATCTTTGGCTTAGCTTCCAATCTTAAAACTATGTTTTTCTTTTTTTTCTCTCTGTTTCTTGCTCAAGCTGAACATTTCCTAATAAACTACAGCATCTCGCAGCAAGTGGATTGTTTTTAAGCTTCCTACATGTTTATAGAAGTCTCAACCCAGCTGCAGCTTCAGGCAGGCTGCCTGGTTCTGACCACTCATCTCCTGCTCACTGCACTGGGTTTCTGTTCTGTTTCTGGTTCATGGAGATATTTATCTTGATTTTGTACCCAGCTAATGTCATAATGCTTTTATCTTTTTATGCGCTTCCAACCATGGTTGAGTGTTTAGAATAGAGAGGGTGTGGTAATTTATGAACTCACTAAACCCTCTTGATTAGAAGTCCCCATACGTTTCTAAACAATGTTTGAATTGTTGCCAAATTGAAAATCCAGGAGACAGCACATAAAAATTCAGATTTACAGTTTGTCTTGAAAATTGAGAACATCTGGCAACACTAGGCTTGCATTTCTGCATGTGACCGTTGCCTGGAGGTAAGTTACTAAGACCCTTCTGTGGGTCATGTCCTTTGCGAGTTGCCAAGTCCTTGCCACTGCATAGTTCTCTAAACTTGACAGAAATGACTTCACTCCTTTGCTTTATCTGTGTAACCCTTGCAGGCATTTTAATTTGTGATCGCATTTGGAGCACACGATGAGCTGATGCATCAGGTAATTTATTAAAAGTTTAAAAATAAAACTCACAAAACCAAAAACATAGTCCTTATTTTGAATAGGGTAAAAGAAGGGAGGAAGAGAGGGAGGGAGAGAGAGAGAGAGGGGACGGGGAGAATGAGAAAGACTGAGAGAGAATTTGAGTTTTTCTTCTTTGTGCAACCTTTTTTCTTCTACTTTGATGAGCTCAAAGTTTTGTGCCTACCAAACTTGCAAATTTTCCCTTTTAGGTAAGAATATGCCCATATTTAAGGAATTTTCCCCCGTAAAAATGTCAAATAAATCTTTGTATGAGGGTATGCCCGGCAATAGAGTGATACCAGTACATACTGAGTAAAATGACACTGAAAGTCGAACATGTGTACTCTTAGATCTTGATAAATCTCTCTAATTCATCAAGGAAGGACTGATTTGTTTGATGATCTTGATAAACTTTTTCAACCTAAATTGAACTGTGCAGTTCTGAAAATCAAGTTTCTAGACATAAGACTCTAGGTAGTTAGTTCCTTTTGTGCATCTACTGATGCATTTTCCCTAGAATGACCTGTTATGATTTTCAAATATCCTATACTTCTTGAAGTATAAATGTCTGGTTTACACTTCATAGTGACTCCTGTCCAAATACGTGAGTGTTGCAAGAGTAGCATGGACTAGGCATTTGCCTAGTTTGTATGATTTATGGAGCATCAGGAAAACCTATTGGTCTTCATGATTGCTGTGCTAGTGTGTCATGATGCCAGAAGTGGCTGTATTTCTCATTTATTCAGGTTAATGCAGTGAAGCTATTGTTAAATAGCAAGTAAATCCTCTTATGATTGGGCCATTTGTCATCTCATTACAGACTTCAAATTTGCAAAGGCAGTTTACATAATGCTGCTCGTTTATTTTGCCAGAAAACTTATCATTTTACGACTCGTTACTCATATCCATTTATTACTTATCTGTGCCTAGATGATCCAAAGTGTTTAATATTAAAAAATGTGGTTTTGAAGTTGGGGTTGAAGTCATTTTGTTCAACTATTTCTTTCCTATCAAAGTTACAACTGCTTCTTTAAAATCAACATTTATAAAGAGTCAATACATTTCCAAGAAAGAGTCATTAGTCTTTTTTGGGATGAGATTTAAAGAAAACCAAACATTAGGCACAACTAAAGTTTAATAATAAAATTTGACATTAATCTTTAATCCAACTTTTAAACCCCACCTTTTTCCCCTAAGCTTGAGTTACAAACATTGTTTTAATTTGTCAAGTTTGTTATTTTGCTTTTATTGACTAAAAGTCCCAGTGATTGATTCCACTCAGTATCTGATCTTGCTATAAAAAAGAAAATCTTTCATTACTTAGGAACTTAAATATTGCATGCTTTCTTTTATATGAGAATTCCAAAATAACATGAAAAGCAAAATAAAGGACAGACAATAGGAAAAAGTAGGGAGATAGATTTTTTTGCAAATGGGAAGGGGACCAAGAGATAAAGGGGGAGGAGAGGAAATGAAAAAAAGAATTGAGTGTGTTACGTATGTGTACCAACTGCCCACAAGGAATGTGATCATTATGTAATGCAAATATCTACTGATTTAAAGTGAAAAATGACAGAAATAATACACATGAAAAAGTTACATCACACTTTTTTGAGAATGTTTGGTTCATTGAATGGGACAGAAAGATGTATTTTTTGTCAACTTCTCTGTTTCTCTTCATCCTGAGTTAGGATAGTTCCTTCTGAGCCATGTAGATTTGGGTTTGTCTTAAGTCAAAGCTGTCTTTCCTTCCAGAAAATGTAACAGTTTCCATTTTCCCTCCTTAATGTTCACATGTACCTGAAGCTTCTAGTACTCCATTTAAAAAAATCTTAAAGATTGGCTGGCGTCTTCTGTCTTCAGGGACTCTTGAGACATGCTGGAATTTTATCTTGAAAATTCTAATTTCAATAGTTATTCTTAAAAAAACTAGTGCATAATGTTAAATGAATAAGTCATACACACAAGTGTATTACATGATTTATTTTATATGAGAAAATAAAATTAAAGAGCAAAATAAAAGACAGGTAATAGGAAACAGAGAAATAGATCTTTTGCAAAAGGGAAAGGAACCATGGAGAGATGGAGAGAGTGGGACTGGGAGTGATGGGGGAGGAGATGGAAAAAAGAATTAAGATGTGTTATGTACATGCATCAATTCCTCATGATGAATATAAGCATGACATATTGCAAATACATACTAATAAAAAAACTAGTTAAGTCTTTTCTGTGTCCTTAATAATACTGTGAATTACAGTATTATTATTAGTGAACTATAATCTAGTGGGGTTGGGACCTAGAAGTTATCTCCTCTAGTTAGGCTTGTTCAGGTAGCCAAGACATAATCATTCCAAAGCTTCATGTGAGGAAGGACAATTGATAAAGATCTAAGGGAAGGAACAGTACCAGAGGGGAGCTTCTTAGCATCTGTCTAGTCTCCCTAATGAAACCCATTCATTCATCATTGTTCGGAATCCAGGTACTGCAGCTCTAGTTACCCAGCTGCAGCCTTGCTTCTCTAGCTCTTTCTCACATTCAGAGCCACTTTTGGTATTATTTGAACTTCAACTGCCTTCTTACTCACAGTGTGGTCCTCAAACCAGCAGTATCAAAATGACTTGGGAAACTGTTAGAAATGCAGAATCTCAGGTCCCTGTCTAGGGTTGACCCATGTTTTGCATACTAACAAGTCACTCCAATCTTTAGTGTTACTCTGATGCACTGACCATTTTTATTTTCTCCCGGTCCACCAGCTGCCAGGTTTCATTTTTCTTTATCCATTTATTATCATTATCTAGTTTAGATTTTGCAGTTCATTATGTAAATAACACTCTCAACTTCCTTGTTCTGCTTTCCTACTTATCCCCAAATGTCTGACAAATGCCTAAGTCTGGATAAATGTATCTATTATCTATATGTCTTCTCTGTGCCTGTGTCTGAACAGCCTGGCACTGCCACAGAAGTCACTCACCAGGGCAGACTAGGCAAACAGGCCAGGCCTGCCAATTCTTCCATGTTTCTCTAGTAAATTTTCTCTCAAATGGAGTGTTTGGGGCTTTAAGCACATGTAAAATAAAAACTTCTGTATTCTATTCAAACCTCCGTTTTTCTTGACACCTCTTCATTCTCAACAGATGACTGTACCTCCTACTTCCTGAAGAAAATAGAAGGCATCAGATGGGAACTCCCTCAGCTTCTGGTGTCCAGATTCATACAGTTCCATCTGCACCTGTGTTCTCTTTTCCTACTATTTTAGTAAATGAAGTATTCCTCTTCTCATGTAAGGCCAATCCTTTCACCTGTGGTTTGGTTTCCATCCTCTTATGCCTTCTTATTACATTATCAAGTTATTGACTTTATATTATCAAGTTTCCTCCCACTGTGCCCCATTCTGGCAATTACTCAACATGGTCTTCTCAACTCTAATCACACTGAAGTGTTTTCATGTCTTTTCCACCTTAAAAACTTTTCCTTCATTCTCACATTTTTCCCAACTATAAATTTTTCCCATTTCTAGCAATGTAAATTTTCTAAAGCACTGTCATTGTTGGGTGAGTCCATTTATCACCCCTAACTTACTCCTCAACTTTCTCCAGTTTGGCAATGGTTCTTAGCTCTGGATGCTAACAATTTTGGCTAAGGTCACCAATGACCTTCATGATTTAAATCCAGCGGAAAATTTCCAGTATTTTTTTCTGATTTCTCAGCACTCTTGTTCATTGCATTTTTTCAAACAAGTGTTGTGTTTATTTTGGCTTCCATGACACCATGCTTGCTATCCAGGTTTTTTCTCCTTTGTAACATTTTCTTCTCTCTACTACTTGCAGATTTATCATTCTCTATCCATGGTACTAAGCAATTTTTCCTTCCATTTGGGACTTTGTTATAGGTTAGGTTCTCTAGATAAACTGCGGTTGAGATTGAGTTTGAAGTGCAAGGTATTAATCATTAATCAATAGTGATCGGGGAAAGTGAAGAAAAAAAAAAGAGGTTGAAGTTTAACTCTGGCCAATCCAGTAAGCACTGCGAATCATGGGCTCATCTCACAATGAAAGGAAGTGGCTGGACTTTCATATGGCTGCCTTGTCATTCACCAGAAACAAATGAGGTTCTTTGACAAGGCAGACATGGAAAGAGCTTAGAGCTAAAGGCTGTTTGTGCATTTCATTCTTTATTAATCTGGGAAAGAAATCTTTCCTTGCAGGGAGAATAGAGTGATGGATCTCTGTGCTAAGCATATGTTGTCTCTTCTAGGTAGTATTTTTGATACCAACAGCTCAATTTTCATCACTTGGTGGATAGTTGCCAAATTTACACCTCCATATTATACTTCTGAATTCTTGACCCTTATACCCAACTGCCTATTCAATATTTCTACTTGGATTTCTCAAATTGATCTCTAGTTCAACATAGCTTTACCTATCAATCAATAAATCTTGTTAAATTTACTTCTTACATATATGTAAACTCATGCACTTCCCTCTTATCTACTTCCATCACTCTGACAACCTGTACTACCATGTTCTATAGCCTGGATTTCTACAAAGTCATTCTATATGGTTTCCCCATATCCGTTCTTTCCCCTTTCTTCAGTTTATGATCTTGCAGCTGGAGCGATGTTTTCAGGTGCAATTTTGACTACATTACTTCCCTTCTGTGTCTGATTCCCACTCCTTCAGGATATTGTCATGTTAGTTAGAGATCAAAATACTTTCAAGGATTTGTGTGGCTTGGCTCCTACCTATGTTTCCCAGATACTTGATTTTACTGTTTTTAATTTTACATTCCTTTGACACTGATTTTTGTTTGTTTTTCTAGTTGGCTTAGTGATAGAATCCTATAATACTATTTTCTTAAGTAAAAATAATTATTTTATTCTTCAGCTTATTAGTTCCTATTTCTCTTCTAGTTTCCAGCTCAGGTTTTATTTTGTTTTCTCAGATAAGACTTGTTTAAGCCTCTCTAACTGGGTCAGGCTCTCATAGGATTCTGTTTTAATTCTTCTTAGCACATGTTAGGATGCAAATATATATTCACTTACGTGATTATCTGACTAATGTTTGACTTCCCACTAGTAATCTCCATGAGCACAGAAAATCACTGTCACATTTCAATATTCCCAGGATGTGGCATTTACCCAGAGAATGTTCTTAATACCTATTCTTTAAATAAATGAAAGCCTACAAAACTAGAGTATTTGGTGGGGTTGTTAGCCACAATCCAACACGGAGTTTAGTTTGCAAAACTTTCATTCCAAATTACCTATCAGGCTCTTGGATTAGTGTTTCTATTGAAGAGATTGGCTTACGTCTGGGTAGTCTCATCCCGTACACCAACTTCAGTTTGTCTTGCATTAGGAGGTACTATGTAGGCTCTCTTCTCTTTAGGTGCCTACCTATTAGCACAGCAAGCATTGCCGTGTGAGAAATTCTTCCTTACTTTAGCTCTCTGGATGATTACTACATTAGAGATTAGATGATATTAAATTAAATTTTCTGGTGGATCTATAAGCAGTAAAACATATTCACATTTTACTTCTCTGACTACTAGGTGTAATGTCTAAACACAATGTGTAGTAAGCCCTGCCAGATACACTGTCAACTGTCACTGAGTAGAGTTGAAGGAATGATTAACCTTAGGAATGTTCATTGTGGCTGTTACACAAAAATCTAAACATTTTGCTTATATAAGCCCACAAATAATGATGATTTTCCTTTGATTGGAAAATTCTCAAAGTGATTTGCCAATACACAGTACCATCACAGGTACTAAGACTGCAGCTGGTGGTAGCTGTTTAATGTAGCACAATTGAGCCTTTCAAAATGCAAATGCAGTGCAACACCTTATTGGACTGAAGCTTCAGGGGAAATTTAGAAAGGCAAACGCAATTATGCAAATTGGACAGCTGCCAAGGAAAGAGTTGGCCAACATCTTTAATTTTGCAAAGAGGGCCATTATCAATTTATATAAATCTCCATCTGTCCCTGGAGAGATAATGAAGCCTCTAGGGTACACAGTGAAGAGATGTTTTTTGTGGAGAATCAGTAACATAAACAATAATGTTGATGACAAGATATATACAGCATCTGCTATCAAATAGACAATTATTCTGCATATAATTAGTGTTAACTGGTGGCCAAAATCTAGAATTTTCATTATGCATGAGTTTTAATATTTGTATTGTGAATAACTCCCTGGTGAGCATAGGATAAGCATATCACTTAGTACATTGTCTACCCAAAAATGGGTTGGAAAAGAAATTTAGTCAAATATATACAAACAACCAATGTTTAAGAAGTTAATGCTAATATGTACTTATAATCTTTTTTATTCTCAAAGTAAATCCTGAATTCAGTAAAATTCTTTTAGTTTATCTTACATTTTTCTTTCTTTCTTGGGAAGCTTAAGGAACAATTAAAAAATAGTTTGTATTTTTGTGTCAAGAATTAAAAAATAAATTGGTTGACTTACATAATCATTTGTTTAGGCAACAACACATTGGGTATTACAACAGTGAGCAAAGCTAGACACAGTTCCTATCCTCTTGAAATTTCTAATGAAATGAATATGACGGCTAAAACAGTTTAACTTTTTAAGTACTGACCAAGTTCAGTCAAGACTGAAGCATTTTAAAAAAGGTGAAGATTAATAAACATTTTCAATGTAGATGAATAAAGACATTAAGCCAGGAATAGAATGATGTGGAAGTGTGGAGGAGAAAGAATGAGTTTGGGTGTTCCAAAATATAGAGAGTGTATAAGGGTAAGTCTGGGTGTTAAAAGACAATGTTTGACCTGAATTCTAAGGAGAGACTTGGAAAGTTAACTTTCTTTCCTTCTCTTCTCCCTTCTTTCCCTCACTGTTTCCTTCTTCTCTCCTCCTTCCTTTGCCTCCTCATTTCCCCTGTTTTCCTTCCTCTCTTCTTCTTTCTCTCCCTCTCCCCTCTTCCCTTCCTTGTCCTCCTCCTTCCCTCTCTTCCTCTTCCTCCTTCACTTTCTTCCTCTTCTTCTTCCTTTTTCTTCTTCTTCTCTACCCTACCAGCCCTGTATGTGTTTGTTTTAGAAAGACTTACTTTCCAAAGGACGTTATTAGTCCTTGTGGTTTGAATGGAACTGACCACACCTACCATCTCCTAGGGTGGCCAGTCACAATATTCCATTTTTAGATGCATATTGATTGATCTAGGGATAAAACTGTAATCCAGAGTATCTGGATCATGATGAGAGTGACTACTGTAATAATTTCTGAAATTATGAGTAATATGTGCTCTTTCAGGAGTAATAGTGGGGGGAGAATGGCTAGTATAACAACAAATTCAGATATAAAAGTCCTCATTTGCTAGTGATAAGACAGAAGGAACTTTCCCATAAAAAGAAGGCAATAGAGAGGAAAGTAGAATCAAGAAATGGAAAAGAAAAAGGCAATTGCTAATAACAAAGATAAACCATTTGGAACCAGTTTTACTTTGAGATTTACCATTTTATAGTCTAATCAGTTTTGTATATATATTTAAAGCAGTTTCTTTTTTTCTTTCTTTTCTTTTTTTTGTGATGGGGTCTTGCTATTTAATTTAGCCTGGCCTTAAACTCACTATGTAACCCAAACTGGCTTTGAACTCAAGGCAATTCTCATACCTCAATTTCCCAAGTGCTGAGATTATGTACCACCATGTACCACCATGCTTGACTGTGTGGTAGTTTGAGTTGGGTTTCTATCATTTGAAGCCATGACAGACATTACAAAAAACCTCATACTTAGATCAGTTGAACTATTTAACTTCTCTCCACCCCTGGAATTATAAAAATAATTGTAGACTCATTTGAAGCATGGTGCAAATTGATGCTGATTTCACATAGCTTATGGGTGGTGATAAAACAGTCACGGTTCATGGCACTTGTAAGGATTCGGATACTGAATGGCAATCTTTATTTACTCAGATTTAATTTTAGTTAATGACTAAAATTCGAGTGTACTTATAGTGAAGATGGGAGGGCAAAAATTGCTGTTTAAAAAATTTCTCACTTGTGAAACACCCTTTATTAACACATTAAAAACAGGAGGATCTCTGTGAGTCCCAGGCCAGCTACATAGTGAGTACAAGGCCAGTCTGAACTATGGAGTATGACCCCGTAACAAACAAACAAACAAACAATTCCATTATATTTTGTATCTTATCAATTCTACCTTTGACCATAGTAGATGCTGTTGCTTTTTTCTTCACTGAGAACGTGGAACATCTGGTAAAAACACCTTCAACATCCTCCTGCCTGCTTACCAAAGGCTCAGCATCTGCCCTCATCTTCTTTCTTTTTCTTGTGGTACAGAAGAGGAGATGTCCTTTTTATGCGTAAAATAATTCTATTCTGTGCATAGGTTTCTATCTTTTTTCACCTCCTGTAGACTTTGCTTTACTAATCTATCACATTTATTTTCAATCTTTCTATTGGACCTTTCTCTCTCTCTCATAAAATTTGTCTTTTTCATGTAAACGCTGATGCTTGCATACCTATGTTTATAGCAGCACAATTCATAAGAGAGAAATCCTTGAAGTAGCTTATATGTCCATCCACAGTGGAATAGATAAAGAAAATGTGGCATTTCACACAAAGGAGTACCACTTTGCTGTTAAGAAGGGTAGACTTAAAATACAAAAAGAAGGGTGGACTTTAGTCATTTGTAGGAAAATGGATACATGTTGAGATCATAATTTTATGTGAAACATAGCAGACACATTTTAACACACTTTATTATATGATTTCTCTTATATGAGAAATCCAAATGTAAATAACTTAAAAAGCAAAATAAAAGATAGATAATATGTAGGGAAATAGAACTTTTGAAAAAGGGAAGGAGGTCAAGAGGTGGGGAGAGGGGTGAGGGAGGAATGGGGAAGGGGAAGAAGAATGAAGATGTGTCAAGTACAACATGTTTGCAGTAAGTGATTATGTGCCTCATGGGGAGCTGACACATCCACGTGACACATCTTCATTCTTCTTACTTCCCCTTCCCCTCCCTCTACTGTTTATCCTCTGTATGTAAACATGTTCATTAAAAATATTTCCTTAATCTTTCTCTTCCTATGACATGCTCTTTTCTTTTTTTTCCCCTACACAGCTATTGTTTTTGAAACACTACATAGATGTAGGGATTTCTTTACCTCTCATTCATATTTTAACTTACTACAGTCTGACTCCTGCCCCCAGTTCAGATTTTCTCAGGCAATGCTCACCAATGACTTCTGCCTCACCAGATCTTCTCTTTCCTCATCTTCTTGGCTTCATTGCTGCTCCTGGGATTGTTAATGGCTCTTGCTTTGAAATGTCCTTCTTCCTCAGCTTTTCTGCCCTGAGCCTTCTCTCCCATGGCATTCTTTGTAGCTGTCAGCTTCTTCTGTCAGCTTACCCACTGAGGACTCAGCAAGCCTCATGACATGTGCTAATAATAGAACTCACATTCATTGAACACTGATTTCGTGCCTGACCCAATACCTTAAGTAATTATAATACCTCTTTGAGGTAGGCACTATTATTATCCTTGCTTTACAAAATGAAAACTTGAGGCCAAGAGAGTTTATGTAACTTGCTTAAGATTATGCAGCTTACAAGACATGGAGTCAGGGCTTGAATTCAGAGTCTTCTTTATATTAAATAATGAAAGTACAGTATAATATACAGAGAAGTGGAAAAATGTTAGATGAACAGCTGGCTGAATTTTCACAACATGGACCCATCTGTAAAACCAGTACACAGATCAGCCCTCTAGAAACTGCCGTGTAGCATGGAGGTACTACACAAAGGCAGCCAACATCCACAGATGATGTTCACCTGTTTTAAACCTCATGAACCTATCTATATCTAAATCTATATCTATATCTATATCTATATCTATATCTATATCTATATCTATCTATACGATTTTTTCATTAATGCCAGTATTAAAAACTCACTTATGGTCATTATACTTTAGTTTCACTATGTAATTATACTACTATTTATCTATTCTATTCTTGAATGGGCATTTGGGTTGTTCACTGTTAGTGTAAACAATGCTATGAATATTCTCATACACATATTTCTGTGCACAGTGTATACATTCCTGTTGGTTATACATTCAATGTGGAATTGCAGGGTCATGAGCTACCCTTGTGTTGCTTTTAGTAGACACTTCTGATTGTCCAACTGAACTTTGTCCTGAGGTTGACTGCTTCCGATCCTACATACCTCAGCTAATGCCATAATCTTCTCAGGAGAATAAAAAATATTTTTTAATTGATCATATCCCCTACCAAAACTTTTAAACCATAATTTGTTTTTAAATGTGTTGAGAATATTTTTATTGGTTCTGGGCTAAAATTTATCATTATATTATTAAAATGTTTATCTTTTTCATTTATTCCAAAAATGGAGTTTGAGACTGAGTGAAATTCTTTTACAATGTACCTTGCCCTCCTTTCTTCTTCATCCAAATGTCATGGTCACCTTTGTTACAAACTGCTACATGGTTATATTACTCCAAATGTGGCCCCCTTTGATTTGCTCAGGTTGAAATATTGTTCTTGGACTCAACCTAGTAGTCAAAGGGATCATAATCACATTCTTTTGTTTAAAGAAATTTCCTGGCCAGGAAGATTCTGCTTCAATTAGTGCCATGCTAAGCAATTATTGTTACACAGTGCTCTAATTGTCATTTCCACTGGGACCAGCTGACTGGAGTCCTAGAAAATCATGTGTGATGGAATACATACTGCTAACCCAGTGGTTTTCTATAAAGGAAGCCCATTGTGAGGACTCATTTTCCACTGCGCACTTTTGAATAAAGTCTCTCTTCATTCTTTGAGAGATTCCTCTGTCCCACAGATATGCAAAGTTAAAGTCTAACATTACCCAGCTGAAATGTTATGTGAACATATGTAGGAAAAATGTTCCAAATAATGTTCCCATGTATTTGGCTGATTTACGTCTACTTTTTGATTGCATCACTCCAATGCTCCAGCAGTACCTTCTACCCATTTTGTCAAGTGAAGATTTGTAGTTGGCCACACATCCATATTGTTTATCAAGGGAGAGAACAAAATCATCTGTTTTGTTCTTCTTCCAGAGAATTCCTTATTTGAAGAAATATGACACATGCACACGTGATATAAAGTAATGTTTACAGAAGTACTCTGGAAACACACCCCAGTTTAACCCTTAGGAAAAATCAGTTCTTTGTTGAGTGTGAGTGTTTTAATTTAGTATACAGGCATTTGTAATACAGTGGCAGCTAACATTCAGAGTCCTATGAATTATTTTTCTGTAGAAATAAGAAAACTATACCTCTAGAAGTCATTTTTCATTTTTTAAAATGGAGTGTATCTATGCTTATTGTGATCCCCAAACTATTAAGAAATTTCTCACTAATTTTGAATAACAGATTATAAATCAGTTTATTAGTTTTCTGTAAATGCTAAAATACTGGCTCAAGGAACACAACTAATAAAAAAACCCAAGTGTTATGCTTTGCAAGTGTTATGTTTTAGTGTAGGCTGAATTACTTGTGTGATGACCAGTCCTACTGAGTTTGCGCCTTTCCTTTTACACGCTATACCCATTTTCTGGGGGTAAATAAATAGCACACAACAAGATTTTCTTGCTACAGTATTTTTCACTTTCATTAATAGCTCTAAGTATTGTCATTTTTCTTCTTTATCTTCCCTCCCGTAAATTGTTTAAAAATCTTTAATATCTACTTCTTTTTTTATACTTAAGTAAATGAGATGATTAAGAAGAATATCTTTAATTTCATGCAAAGGGCAGATTTTATCCTTTTTAAATTTTGTCTTTCTCAGAGGGAAAAATCTGTTGCAAACTGATAGTTATAATCTCATTTTGGCATCCCCATGTTAGTCCAACAGTTGGAGATAATGGCTCATTCTTTTGGATTCTAAGTTATTATGGTCAGGTACTAAAATCTCTCAGTTTCTTCCTGTGTTATGTAGTAACTAATAAGGGCTCTCATTTATTGAGCCTGGCACTACTGAAAATACTTTCTAGACATCAACTAATTTAATATTTACCTGTATTAGGTATTACTATGCTCTCTGATTTACGGATGAAGAAAAGATTATTGTACCAGTTTATGGATACAGAAACTGATATCTATGAAAATTATACCATCCTAAGGAAGGTACTTAATAAATACTAGAGCCATCCGGGTGTGGTGGTGCATGTCTGTAATCCCAGGACTTGGGACACTGAGGTAGGAGAATCACCGCAAGGCTAGCCTGGGCTACATAGTAAATTCAAAGCTAGCCTGAACTACATAGTGAGATTCTATCAAAAACAAAACAACACGAAACAAAAAGCACAAACAAACAAACAAACATATAGACCTAACCGATAAACCAGGTACACTTTACTGCCTCTGATTTAGCAGTATTCACTAAATAGTGATTACTAGTTTCACTGAGCCAGCTGGGGAGGAAGAAGGCTTGGGAATGAGGGGTCTATCATTTCTTTTTTGGATTCCCCACAATAGGATGGTGCTTTACAAGGAAAGAAGGGACAAATGCATGAAGAATGACCCTAAGGCAGGGTTCACTTGAACATAGTTGATAGGAACCCTATAGAAAAGTACAAAGTATTGCAAGAGTATAATAAATGGTTTGATTCAATTAATGCTCTTTGTCATTTGTTTCTTTTATAAAAGTATCTGTTTGTACATAATTTTTATATTTCTAGTGAGGAATTGGTACATGTACATAACACATCTTAATTCCTTTTTAAAAATCCCCTTTGCCTTCCATCCCTCCCCCTTTCCATCTCTTGATACTCTTCTTTTTTTGGTGCATGTTTGCTGTACATAATGTTTACATTCCTTGTGTGGAGTTGGTGCATGCACATAACACATCTGTTACTTTTTTTTAATCCTCTCTTCCTCGCCCTTGTCACATCTCTCTCCTTTGAGAAAGGTCTCTCTCTTTCTACTTCATATTAGTGATAATAAGGTTGAAGAAGGGTAGTAGAGATAAGAGTAATGAAAATAGGCTATACAACAAAGTACTTAAATGCTATTTGTTATGATAATTTTATCAATTTATTTTATCAGTTGTATTTATCTCTACTAGCAAAAGAAAAAAATAAAAAAGAATTTAAAAAGAAGGGATGAAAAGAGGAGTGGGAAAGAAACCCATAATAAGATGTCAAGTAGTTGTAAATTTATCAGAGCCAAAACCAAGGAAGAGCATTGGTTGATTTCCTGGATTTAAAACATGATGAGTATTCAATCACAGGGAAATTTTGTGAATCTGAAACTATTTCAATTTTTCTGAACAAATTCTAGAATTAATGCTAATGCAGACTTTTTGTTAATTCATCTTTCTGTAAGATTCACTCCAACAAATGTTTATAGTTGCATAAACATTTCTATGAGCAAAGATGACTCATAAAAGAGTAATTTTCGCTTAATGGCTATTGTAACAATAATTTGTTCAATAATAATAATAATTTTATTTAATTAAAGAGTGTTTTTCAATAATTTAGGATAACAATCTGGAATTTATAAATATGTTTAATTCACAGAAACTACTGAAAAAGAGATAATTTCTTTGTACTTCTCTAGTCTTGGGTGTATGAATCTTCTGTATCTTTTCTTACACATAAAAAAGTAAAACTTTGACCTTAACAGAAATATACTTTCCATATTAAATCTGTTATAACCTTGTATCAGTTGAAACTTCTAATTTTGAATGTTAGATATATTGTAGTCAGATATGTTGTACTGCACTAAATGCTGTTGTTTGTATAAAAAAATAAAACCAGTAAATGTAAAATTATATCTTTTTGAATATCACTAAAAGTTATAGTTTTAGCATAAAGTTTAATTCTAAACAAGATATAATTTTGAAGTATGTAACTGTGATCATTATCATTTCCTTATAAGTGACAGGAGATAATCTCATCGAAAGTCACTTTGGCTTAAATAGCTATCATTCTTACTGATTCTGCCTGACAAATTCCTACTTTCAGTAAACCCATAAATAAATAAGTCATGCATTCTGCCTGTTTGCTTTGTTGACTAGTAGTATGGCAAAACTCCACAAATTTGAAGGTTCAATATGTGTCTAACAATCAAATTGATTTATGTGATATAAATCAAAAGTAAATTTTAAATTCAATTAAGGTAAATTATCAGGATGAAAAATATTAGAGTAAGAAATTTAGGTTTTTATATTTTTAATTGAAACAGATTAACCACTAGTACTTTAAATATCTTTAAGCATAAATTAAAAATTCCAATTTGGTTGTTCTCAATAAAATATTTGGTACATTCATATATTTATTATGTGACAAATATTTACCATCCTTGAACGCATTTTATTCTCATAAAAAACTATTGGGTAGTTTATTATCTTTTTTTAAGATGAGACAATTGATGCTCAGAGAAACTTAATAGCTTCTCCAAGTTCACACAGCTAATAAAGGATTAATTTCTAAGAAAACATTTGGGGACCCTTACGTGCCAGGTCATACTACTAAGCACTGGGATGTAGAAAGAATAAAAACAGAAAGGGAAATAGAATGTAATCAGGGTTTGCAATTTTAGATGCGACAGACTGGGAAATCTTTGCTGGAAGGGCAACCTGGATAGAAAGTGTTGATGAAAAAGAACTAGGTGAAGTGAAGGAAAACAATCAGGTATAGAGAACTTTTTTAAAGGCAAACTACTTAACGGCAAACCGGTTTGTGTTGATTCAACAGAAAATACCAATATCAACCATAGTGCTGGTACTGATATTTTCTTTTTGCCTCTTCAGATTCCCGATTAATTATTCTCCACATACCTCTGAGGCCCAGGAGCTTGGGAGTATGTGGTACTTCCGTCTGCTGATTGGTTTGTCCAACGGGAGCTCCGGAAAGAGCTAGAGAGAGCAGAGGGAGACATAGGTGCTGTTTTGTTTTGTTCCTTGCTTCCTTCCATTAGGCTCGGTGCTTCCTTGTTCCACAGTGACTGGGATAGATGTCTCCCTCCACCGGACTCTTTCTTTTCCTTAACTGTTTCCTTCTTGCATCTTCTAGTCTTCGGATGGTAAAGATATCCTTCCGCTTGCAACCCCTTTATGCTTCGGAATCCATCATGATATCGCCAGACCTCTTCTGCTGCTTTGGAAAGAGTCTCTGTACTAAACTCTCCGCTGATTGCTTAAGTTCAGTTGCCTTCCGTTTCCTTCTGAGAGCCAGCTGATGCAGTGGATACTAGCTGTACAGCTCTCCACATCCTTTTTGTAATGATTTTGAATTTGCTTGTCACAATAAACTTCTCAAAACAAGGGGCATATGTAATAGTGTATATTTGCTAAGTATCTTATGCTTTTAATAATAGTTTCTTCTGCTCTTTTAGTTTTAAGAACTACTAACAATTTACTGAAAAATCCTTTTAATTTAAAAAATGTCCTTAGAGTTGTTTGGGCAAAATCCTAAGATATTATGGGTAGACATTGTCAAAGCAAGGAAGTACTCAAATAATTGGTCATTTGAAAAACACGCAGTGTTTTACTTGCAGGGAACAGTTTTAGGAAATGCTAGGAAGTTGGAGATAATTTATTCCTGGAAAGTAAGACTCATGGAATTTTTAAAGTGAAGCAAATGTGTTTTCCTCCCTTAAATGCCATTAAGAACTTTGAGGAGGTTATTTCCCATATTTGAGTAAGTTCAGGGGAATCATAGATGATAAATGGTATATAAATCATAGAGCTAGTTTAATTCAGATATTATATATATGCATATAGAAAGTAGAATAAATACCTGGGTTTGAATCCCTACTTTGTCATGTACTTGCTGAATGACCTTAGGCAGTTATTTATAGGTATGAACCTCTGTTTCTTTATCTAAACAATGAAGTTAACTTAGCTGAAAGGGTTATTGTGATAAACAAACAAGCTAATACATGAACAGCAATTAAACAGTGCTTGCCATACAAAAAACAGTAAAAATAGCTTTCTTATAAGATTTCTTAAGACTCAACCTAAAAATGAAATAACAAAAAACTATACAACTAAAGAAACTAGAATGCTTTGCAATAGCATTTCAAAAAAACTTTTCAAGGGCTGCCCAGTGTTAATTTATTTTTATTATAGTATTACTTAAATATGTATGATTATTAAGCTGGGTGTAAGCTACAAAAGCTTATGGCTCTTAAAGGGCAATAAAACTATTATAGGTATATGTAACTATAAAACCAATAAAATGTAGACATTAATTTTAAATGATGATGTTTTGTGGAAAGGCAATTGTCAATTGCAATGTGAATGCAGTGATATCTCAGTTGTCAAATGGCTCCAAGCTTGAGCCTTCCACTACTGGAGTAGCAAAGTTAAAAAAAAAATCACTTAGTGTTCATATCTTTGCTCCATAGTCAAACCAAAAATCTGACTTGAAAAAGCTTGTACAGACTGAGAGTGGTTCATGCGTTGCATCCTGACTTGGACACACATAGTGATGCTTCAGGCTAAGCACCACTCTTGCCTAGACAACATACAGTGTTTCTGTGAAATATCATAACCATGGTTCCAAAGAAAGTTATTGATACCAGTAGTAAGCTAAGAGGAAAAGCTAAGAGGAGAACCCTAATAGAGTTAAAGAAAGGAATCATTGCAAAATTTGTTAAAGTCCTGGGAAAATTAATTTTATAAGTTACTTTTGGCTCACAGGACCAATTATTTGGTTTTCCAGTCTTTCTTTTTTTTTTTTTTTACTTTTTTACAAAATTTTATTTTAAAAAGAATAAAACCAAACAAAATGAAACAGAATAAAGCCAAGCAAAGCAATGAAAGTGATACAGAACTTCAACACAAGGTAATAGGAAATGAATAATGTCTACCATAATTTATCATGTTATCTTCAAAATAGCTGTCCATTCCATCAGACATAGTTAAAACCAAACAAAATAAAACAATAAAACCAAATAATAAAAATGATATAAGACTTTGAAACAAGAAAGTAGGAAATTAATAATAGCTTCCACCTTCCCTTTTTAGATGTTTCCTCCTCTTTCACTTTCACAGTATCTATTGTACATTTTGGATTCCACTCACTTCTTCAGTTTTTTATACATGATGTTCACCCATGTGAGTCTGAACCATTTCACCCATGAGCACGATCTCAAGTTGCATTCATTTACCTATAAGACCATTGAGATTATCTTTCTTTATAGCTGAGTAGCTTTCTATTGTATAGAAATACTATATCTTATCCATTCTGTGGTTGATGGGTAAATTACTCCTGCATTTTTCTGGGTCTCCATCACATGGAGCATTTTCTTCTCTTCTCCAACCTTCAGTCCATAAATTTCCTTTAGAGTTAAATGTGTTTCTTGAATACAGCATATTGATGGGTCATGATGGATCCTGATCCACTCTGCCTGTGTTTCTTTTTATTGGTGAATTGAGACTATCTACGTTAATGGTATGACTGACATGCTCTGGTTCATATCTGCTATGCTATCTGTCTGTTGTTGGCCCCTCACTTTTCCCCTTCATTTAGTTGCCTGCCCTGCCTGGTGATCCCCCTCTGCTGCTGTTCCTGGAACTGTAGTGGTATTTATCTCTCTCTAGAATGTCCTTCAGCACTCTTTGTAGGATTGGCTTAATGGTCATAAATTCCTTTAGTTGTTCTTTATTATGGAAGTATCTTATTTCTTCATTAATTTTGAAAGTTAGTTTTGCAGGGTATGTCAGTCTGTGTTGAAGCTGTTTTTTTTCAGGACTTGAAATACTTCACTCCAAGCTCTTCTTGACTTGATGGTTTGTGTTGAGAAATCTGCCATGATTCTTGATGGGTTTTCTTTTATGGGTGATCTTTTCTCTAACAGCTTTTAATATTCTGTTCTTATGCTACATTTCTAGGATCTTGATTATTATATACCTAGGTGTAGATTTATTTTAGTTATGGCTATCTGGAGTTCTGTATGCCTCATTTATCTTTATGTTAGGTTCTTTTCCCAACCTTGGGAAGTTTTCTGCTATTACTTCTGTAAATAGTCTTTTTTGTTATTTATGTTGACCCCTGCTTGTGTGTGTGTGTGTGTGTGTTGCCTTGCAGCTGTTGAAGTGTTAATTGCTGGTTCATTGTTATTTTCAAGAGATCTTTTCCTTTCATGATCACTAGTTGCAATTTGGTCTTCAAGGTCTGAAAGTCTATCTTCAGTTTCTTTCAACCAGTTTGCCAGCTTCCAGTAGCATTTTTAATTTCCTGCATATATCTTTGAATCTGTTTCATGGATTGTAATTCTTTGAGGTTTCCATCATTTTCCTATGCTCCTCTTTTTCTAATCTATGCCTTATTTAGATGTGCTTAGCAATTTTTTCATTATGTTTGTCACTTCTTTTACCTGAGATATTATTTGTGATCTGATTACTCTTACAGCTTCATAAAGGTTTTTTTTTTTTTTTTTTTTTTTTTTTTTTTTTTTTTTTTTTTTTTTTTTTTTTTTTTTTTTTTTTTTTTTTACTTCAGTTGCTATCTTTTCAGAAATTTCAGGTGTGTGACTTCCAATTTATTCCATGTCTGGGTCTTGTTTTGTGTGGGCTAGAGGTATGAGATTAACTTTTGTGTCTCTGTCTTGACATTTTCCTGGGTTCCTCCAGATAAACCAGTTGTGGAGTTCCTGGCACTTTCTGCATTGGCTGCCCATATGCAGTGTAGGGGAATGGGCCAGGCATATGGGTTTCTTTAAACTAGGTTCCCAGGGAGGCAGTAGGGTGTTGGGGGAGCTTCTCTAGACATATGTGGCCACACCCATACTCTCTCAATAGCAGCAGGCATGAGGGTCTTGACTGGCTGTTTCTCTTCGCTCATGCTGGCTGCCGTCCCTGATGGCAGCTAACAAGC
Organism: Dolichotis patagonum; assembly: GCA_004027295.1. Lineage (NCBI taxonomy): Eukaryota > Metazoa > Chordata > Mammalia > Rodentia > Caviidae > Dolichotis > Dolichotis patagonum. Next base: position 6,399 of record PVJX010021365.1, on the reverse strand, counting down.
TTGCCTTCGTTATTTCTTATGAAAACAAATATGTTTAGTTCTCAAACTTTTCAGTGTTTCAACACAAATTTGAAACAAAATTAGTTTAACAACAGAGATACCACTGTAATATTATAGCACAGAATCCTTGAGTTTGCTATGGCTATCATATATTTAATGATGACTCAATTTTACTACCTATTCAAAAATTTGATTGTATGGAAATGTTACAGCCACAATGATGTCATTTCATCTTCACATGGCATAGATTCATTATGCAGGATTTTGGTTCATCTCTGCGTCTTTCTCACTAAGCAATGACAAAGCAATAGTCTTTGTTGTCAGCAAAACCAAAAATATAGGCACAGACATAGGTACCAAAATTGAGTGGCAGGATTCAGTTATGAGGTCAGGCAAATGAGCCACTATCTCTTCAAATTGTATTATTTTAACATCAAATACATGACATTTAAAATCCACAAAAAATACTCAGCTTTCTGGAAGAACATCCAAAGATTAATTTGAGAAGCAATGATTCATAGATATTTCTCCTCAGTGACTAAAGACAGTCTTTAAAATCATTTTTTAAAATGTTCTTATAATAGTATAGAGTCATAATGATAAGATGGGGAAAGTAAAGTACATCACTTGAAGAAAAAATGTGTAAAATGTATTTTTTAGAAAGAATATTGCTGAGTGCAGACATTTACAGTTAATGTAATTTTCCAATTTATCATAAGACATTTATATCCATTAATAAAATATTGTAATAATCAAAAAATGAGATGATAACTAGAAATATAAGTATAACATAACCACTGCAATTCTTAAGAATTAAAAAAATTACTGCTTTTTTCATTAAACAAGGCAAACTCAAATTTATTAAGTAAAATAAATCTTTAGCAGTATCTTTCAAACATTTAAAAATATTAGTCTTGATTTTACATTAGAATCACTGTAGATTTTATTTACAAGTGACAAAATTGAAAACAAAAATTTAATCAGAAAACTAGTTTTTTAACTGATTTTTAAAAGTATATTGAGTGGCATAGTGCCTGCCTGGCAAGCACAAGGTCCTGAGTTCAATTCCCCATATCAAAAAAAAAAAAAAAAAAAAGTAGCATATTACTAGGTGGACAATACTATTAAAAGAAACATTTATAATAACTTTAATTAAAATTGAACATACAAGAAAAAAAGCAGTGTCAACTTTAATATCATCGTTATTATCAACAGCACCATAGCAGCTACTAATGTTAGTTAAATTGTTGCCAGATGACTAGAACTATGCTAACTACTTTATCTTCATTGTCTTTTTTAATCTTCACAATGGCTTGTGATTAGGTGCTATGATTACTCTTGTTTTGCAAAGAAATAAATAGAGTAGCTTTCTGAGAGCACATGGTCAATAAATAAAGGAGATGGAACTTGAACCTAGAAAATCTGACTTCTGAGCTTATTTTTGTAAGTATAGGCTGAGAAGCTTCCTAAAATAATTAATTGGTAGGACCAATATGGACAAGTAAATGATTATTTTGTCCCTTGTTATTAACCCCCTTCTCAGTATGAATGTCTTATATGGCTGTCACTTATAATAAAATCTCCATACATAAATATTTAGATGGGACTTTGGGGGAGGAGAACAAGGAGTCAACAGGAAGCAAGCCATCTCTGGGAGTCAGTGCCAGTGCATGAGCCACTGAAGGGAGAATTAGACACAAACCTCTCCTGGTGTGTGGCCTAGGAGACAAGAAAAGCCAAGCCCTTGCCTCTACACCCTGTAAACAACTGGCTGATCTGGAGAAACACAGGCTGTAATGATGCCTATTGAGGTGATATACACTTTAATGCTTGTAGTGTTTAGTGTTTCACTGACTTTGCAGGCCTAAAGCTGGTAGTCTAATCGTCTATTCAGAGAATAACAGTACACATTGTAGCATCCATGGGGGATCTCCTTCTGCAGGTAGAAGCCATTGTTAATGTCCTATTATCTTGTTTTGAAGTCCTGTATCATTTTCATTGTTTTGTTGGGTTGTGTTTTAGTCTGTTTTGTCTTGTTTGACTTTATTATATTCAGTGGCATGGGCAGCTATTTGAAAGATAACAAGATATATTATGGTAGCCATTTTGGATTTATGATTATCTTTATTACATTCATTGTTTCATTTTTATTGGTTCTATTCTGTTGTTTTGTTTGATTTTTGATATGTCTGAAAATATGGGCAGCTATTTTGAAGACAACAAAAGGCATTGTGGTAACCAGTGTTGATTTTCTGTTATCTTGTTTTGAAGTCCTGTATGACTTGTGCTGTTTTGTTTTGATTGGCTTTGTTCTGTTTTATTTTGCTTAGTTTTATTCTCCTTAAAATAAAAATTAAAAAAATAAATATTTAGATCAAATTACTGAAAATGCATTGTTAATGAAATATGTAAAATGACATTCATTTTTCCCATGTGCTAAGTTTATAGTGAATAAGAATACTAAACATAAATTTATATGTATTAATGGGTGCATGTTTGCTACATGTATGCACTGAATAATTAAGTGAGGGTAAACATATTGATATCCTTGCACATTTTTTTATTTCTTCATGGTGAAAAATCAAAATTCTTTCTTGTAAGGGCCTTTTGAAATTTATAGTACTCAACTGTTGTTCACAGTCATCATACCATATTAACAGCATCACAGAATTTCTTGCTTGATCTAAGTGTAATTTTGTCCCTCTTCTTATCCTGGTCTCTGGTCTCTGGCAGCTCTTTTTCCATTTGACTTTCTAGTTTTATGAGATCAGATTTGTTGTTTTAGTTTTAGTTCTTTTTTTTAGATTCCACAACTGAATGAGATATGTGATGCTTTTCTGTGTGTGACATAGTTCACTTGACATGATGATCTTCAATTCTGTTGACATTTTTTGCAAATGGCAGGATTTCATTAATGGCTGGGTAGTATTCCACTGTGGATATGTATCATGTTTTCTTCAACATATTGATTTCATTTCCTTTGGATATATACCCCATGTTGAGATTGTTGGATCATATGAGAGCTATATTTTTATTTTTTGAGGAATTTCTATAGTGTTTTCCACAGTATTTGTATTAATTTACACTCAACAGTGTGCAAGGTTTCCTTTTCTCCACATCTTGACCAGCAGTTTTTAACTGTAGAATTTCTGCTGTTAGCCATTGTAACTGGAATGAGGTGATGTCTCACTGTGGCTTTGATCAGCATTGCATAGTGATGTCAAACCTTTTATTTATGTATCTGTTGTCTATTTGTATGTCTTCCTCTGACAAATGATTATTTAGCTCTATTGTCCATTTTATAGGGTTATTTGACTTTTTGCTATTGAAGTTTTGGAGGTCCTTCTATATTCAACTCTAGTTCCTAGTAAAAGAAACGACATAAATTTGACAAAACAAAATTACACAGAATTAAAATGAGTTAAGTATTGTGTCACAAACCCATTCTAAAATTTTACATTCAAAAAACTAGCTTTGCAATGGAGTATGACTCGCCATAAAGAGAATCTTCAGTCATTCCTAGGAAAATGGATGCACCTTGAGACCATAATCTTAAGTGACATAACTCAGACACACAAGCTTCAAGATCACATGCTTCTCTTATATGAGAGACCTAAAGGATAAATACAGAGCCATACACAGATGATCTTTCTCGAAAAAGGAAAGTGATCAAGAGATGGAGGGATGGCTCTGTGTCTCCTTACAGTAACGCTCACTGTGTCTTCTACACTCAGAGTGTGCTTCTTTTTGTCTTTGCTTTTATCTTTCCCTCTCTTTGTTCGACCCAATGTCACGCTACAGAGCCAGTTTCTCCCTGATTTCTTCACCTTTCATTTTTCAAATAAACATTTGACACTGCTAAAATAAAATGGAGGGAGTGGGGAGAAAGGAGAGTGAAAGGGTATTTGTGCTATGTACATGCACCGATGCCACATAAGGGATATGAACATCATGCAGGGAAAACTTTTAATAAAAAGAGGAAGGGATGAAGAATTGGATAGAGAGGGGAAGGAGGAAAGGGAAAAGGAATGAAAACAAGGAATTAAAATGTATTATGCACATGTACCAACTCCCCACAAGAAATGTAAACATTGTGTACTGCAAACATGTGCCAATAAATAAATATAAAAAATTGAGTCTAAATACTCAATATCACAAAAAACCCCCAAAACTAACTGAACCTTGAACTGTCAGCTGTGCAGTGAATTCTTCCTTTGCCTGAACTTGCTGCTTAACACATTAACCAGTAGCACTGCAATGCTGGATGCCAAGAGCAAACGTGGAATGCATATATTTCACAAAGTCTAGCAAAGTAGAATTTGCCAGACCAACAAACAACTAAATAATGTGGCATTGAAGGCATGGAATATAATATATCAACAAAGTAATTTTGAATCATCTTGCAATCAGGAGTTAAATAAATAAGTGAAATATCATATCCATTTTCTGATAGTGCATATATTTATTTATTTATTTATTTATTTTTTATTTAAAAGAGAATAAAACAAAAGGGGGCAGTACAGAGCAGATCAGAAGAGGACAACATAGGCAACACAGTACTTTACATTAAGTCAACTGGACATCAACAGTATCTAACACCGTATCTCTTACTCTGCTATAGTTGAGCATAGTTTCAATTACAATAATATCAAACATAACACAATAGTATAAAGCCAAGTGCATATATTTTTTAAAGAAATGAAATAAAAAGAAAAAGAGAACCCAAACATAGTATTCTTATTAGGTTTTTAATTCAAATTTTATTTTATTTTTTAACCTGAATAGATGTGTTAATTTTTAAGACCATGAGTTAGAAAGCAAGAAATACATGAATTTCATATTAAAAAATTACATAATTTTCCTGTTCATAAAAGTAACTTGTGATCCTTGTAACAACAAGTTCAGTAGAGACATAAATTTATACCATTTACAGGGTCCAGCATAAATATATGTATCCAAGTCAAAGTAATTAGAATTACCATCTTTCTACGCGTTTATCATTGCTGTGTTGGGAAACTGAACTCTTTTCTAGGTCTCAATAGAATACATGTTATTTTGAACTATAGTCATTTGATTGTGATGTAGAACACTAGAATTTATTCCTCTGATGTAACTGCATTTTGGTACACATCATTGTACCACCATTTTCTATTTCCTCCTACTCTTCTCAATCTCTAGTGACCACTATTCTCTCTACTTCTATGAAATAAACTTTTTATTCAGCTTCCACATGCGTAAGAATATGTGGTATTTATCCTTCTGTGCTTGGTTTATTTCACATACTATAATGATCTCCAGTTCTATCCATGTTGATGGAAATAACAGGATTTTATTCTGACTGTGGCTTAATAACATTTATTGTGTATATGTGCAATGCTTTATCTACTGACAGGCAGACACCTAGTTAACTCTATGTGTTGGCTCTTGTGAATAATTTTACAATGAATATGAGAGTGCAGTTGGTTCTTTGGTGTATTTATGTTCTCTTTAGATATATACCTAGGAGTAGGATATTTAGGATGTATGTTAGTTCTATTTTTAAATACTTTTTAAAAATAATTTCTCTACTGTTTTCCATAATGGTTTTACTAATTTACATTCTCACCAATATTGCTTATGCTTCCCCTTCTTTGAATAGTAATTGGTGTTTGTTTATTTTTTGTCATTTGTTTATGACCCATTTCAATGGAAGTAAGATATTTCATGCGGTTTTGTTTTGTATTCATTGATGATTAGTAATGTTGAGATATTTTTATATACTTAAGGGCTGTTTGTGTATTTTACTTTGAGAAAGTACTTTCTCAAAGTTACTTTCAGATTACTTCCTATTTTTAAATTGGACTAATTTTTAGGCTCTTGAGTATTTTTGTCTATTCTGGATGTTAACTCCTTGTTATGTGATTAGTTTCCAAATATTCTTTCATTTCACAGGTTGTCTTTCATTCTGGCAATTGTTTCCTTCCCCATGCAGAAGCTTCTTTTAAATATCCCATTTGTCTATTTTTGCTTTTGTTGTCTGTATTTTTGGGTCTTATCCAATAAGCAATTGACTATACTGATGTATTAAAGTGTTTTTCTTATGTTTTCTTCTAGTTTAATAGTTTAATTTGCCCTACATTTAGGTCTATGATCCATTTTGAGCTGATTTTTTATATGAGAAGAGACAGAGAGACAGAGGCAGGGACATAGAGAGACAGAATGAGAGAGAGAGAGAGAGAGAGAGAGAGAGAGAGAGAGAGAGAGAGAGAGAGAAAGATCCAGTTTTATTCTACTATGTGCTAGATAGCTTTTTCACTGCCAGAGCACAATACCCAACATCCATAACTCAAGAGACAAGTTTAATTTGGCCAACAGTTTCAAGGAATTCAGTCCATGGTAGGCTAGTTCCAAGCTTGAGTT
>PVJX010021364.1:0-32002 GCA_004027295.1 Dolichotis patagonum | reverse complement strand
TGCTATATGCGCCAACTTAGAGGAGTATTGAACCATTATACCGAGTGAAAGGAGACAGACTCAAAAGGCTACACATTGTATTATCCCATTTATATAACATTCTTGGAAAGACAAACCTCTAGTGAAAAAGAAAGTATCAGTAGTCACCAAAGCACGAATGCAGGCTGGTGGTTATCACGCAGATCTCATGAGGGAATCTGGGGAGAAGTAATGACATTGCTATGCTTCCTGAGTGGGTAGGAGTCCCAGAAGTCTAAATATATTTAAATTTGAGACCTGTATGCAAAAAAGTTAGTGTAATTTTTAAATTACGGCAAAAAATAAGTCATGGCTTACTTAAAAATAAGTTTACTTCCTGCATAGAAATATGAATGATTCCAAAGAATTCCTGAGAATCTACTATGATAATACAGGTGCAGTTCATTCTGTGGGCATGTCTCTCAGGGTCATAAGGAGAAAAATATCCTTATGGATATTCAGGATTCAGACACTGTCCTGGGTCCCCACTTGCCAGGTGGAAGCCGTCATCCTAGCAGTTTGCCGAAGAGGAAGGGATACCACTCAGTTAGAGCGCGTGGGCATGCTGCTGGCTTGGGGTGTCTATTCCTACAGAAGAGAGGGCCACCTCTTGTTACAGAAATTTTCAAATGATGGCAGGTGGGGAGAGTGAAGAGCTGGCTATCAAGACCATCTGTGAAGTTTCCAAGTCTCCTCACAAGATGGAATGATCTGAATGAATTGGCCATGGTGCAGAGAATGACCTTTGCCTCTTGGGGGTCAAAGATTTGATCTTGTCATTGTCTCTGAGTTGACTGGAGGCAGAGAATGTCATGAGGATCCTTCATAGCTTCTCTGGTTGTTTAAAACTGTGAGCTGACTTTCTTTCTTAGATTCATCTGACTGCCTTTGCCACGGTGTTTGGTCAAGCAGCTCCCTTTTGGTAGCTCATTTATTCAGCATTTCCCCGCACATTCCCAAGCACCTTCGACATGACAGACATTGCACTAGGTTCTGGACATACAAAGATAAATAATGCATGTGTGCTGCTTCCAGAGACCCACTGCCTTCTCAGAGGACTTGCTGCGGGCTAGCGAAAGTGACGACCAGCTGACAGGTATTCCGGGCCCTATGGCAGTGATTTTCCACATTGTGGTTTAACAAAATAAAGTGAGATGGGATCAGTCAGTCTCTTGTGAATTCTTTAGCAAAAATCATTATTCCTGATTTTGACTACACTGACAAAAAACAATAAAACCCTGAGATTATATCAGACCTGATGACTCCAATAAGGACCCCCGTCCCATGAGATTCCAGTCTTTGTCATAACACTAATGATCTACTTTAGAATTTAAAGGGCAATTACTTTTATTTTCAACCCACACCCAGCCAACTTCCCTCGGGTTCCCAACCCTCTGTACTTATTCTCTTTGACTGCATATCATTTGGCCTATTCGGCCTGCTAAGTGAGGCTGGGAACTGAATTTCCATCACGTTTTTATTCCATCCCTCCTCCCTATGCCAAGCAGCTAGTTTAGTCCTTTGCAGATAATATTGTAAATCATTCTAGTTTGTGTTTATGAGCAAGTAGGATTTGGGGGGGGCAGAAAGACAGAGAGAGAGCCAGAGACAGAGATAGGGGTGAGGTGGGGATGGAGCTACTTGGAATTTGGAATTTCTTTAGTGCAAGCTTAAGTAGAGCGTATTTTAAATGGGCCAGTACAGGACTTACTTTTCAATAGGAAAAAATGGTCTCTAATTTTGGATGCCACTTGTTAGCTGTGCTCTCTTCCTAGGATGATTATCATCTCCAGGTCTCAATTTTCTTAACCGCAAAATGAAATGTACGGGCTAGAAAAGCTCTAAACAGTTTGTTGTCAATTGTTTCACATACAAATGTTTCTTGAGACAAAAATCCTGTCTGTGAGGTTGTTCACTGTTGACTTCATCACTTGTTTCACTATTTTCTTTTGATGCTTGAAGACTTTGTGAAAACTGCTCATGTGACGGATTTCTCATGCATATCCTATGGTAGATATTTCCTGTTAGGGCTGCTGATGCCTCACATGTTCTCAAAGGTAATTGAAAATACTGGAGACAATTCAAGGGCCATTATTGTGTTAGCCAAGAAAATAGCTAATGATGACTTTAGTTACTGGGCTATTTAGCTGATCATAGAACCCATTACCTCAATTAAGTAAATCAAATAGGAAAAAACATTTAGACTTAAAAAGCCACGCACCACTACCTCCTTCTGGTCTATAAGGCTCCTATTTCATTGGAGATTGAAATTCCTTGCTCCTGCTATGTAGAGGAAATGGCCAGGTCTTCTGATTTATCAGATATAGTAATCCACAGTCTCATAGGTTTTATAATTATAAGCCTAAAATTATGTTAAGTAGCAGTTTAACAAAAAAGGTTAGGACTAGAAAACTTCTCTATAAATCAGGGCTTGAGCTTTTATGAAAATTTTTTTTCATGGTATTGAGGCAGAGCACAGGGAAAACAAGTGAACTTTTCTTCGCTTGAATTTTTTTTTTTAATCCAGAGTGGTAAAGAGGATCAAATCATGGGAAGGCAAGAGACCAGCATTGTGATGAACACTTCCGATCCAGATACTCTAATTCCAGGTGTTCAAGGCATTCAGGAACTGAACAGGCAATTTCATTACACAGATCAAGCCCTTGAAAAGATGCTGAGGTCAGCTTATAGGTTTATATCAGTCAAGTGGGTAGTTTATGGGATGTCTGAGGTGACTGTTGGAGGGAGAAGAATGCCACTACTTGTATTATTAATATTTATTGTAGAGCTATATTCAGACTATGCCATTGCCAGAGAGAGTTGGTCTGCTGAATGATTGCTCAATTTTGCTGGAGCGCTGAATATTTCATCCAATTAAAAATTCAGCAACTGATACAATCAGTGGTAAACTGGTAAATGGGTAGCATTTGGCTTTCCAGTACTGGTATGCAGCTTTTGCTGATTTTTATGGTATGGCTGAATATCAAGCTACCGACATGATGTCATTTAATTTTGCACAAACTGCTGGAAATGTGACAATTATCAGCCTTGTTGAACTGGTATAAGCTGTTCCGGCAAGCTGCTGGGTGTGTCTTAAACCAAAGTTAAAGAATATGGAACATAATGACTTTGCTTGAAATCAGGTCCTAGGACAATCATTCTTGGACAGCACATCTAAGTGTTTATTTTGTTGTTCACTTTCATCCCTCGTTGGAAGGTGCTTTTTGGAGAAAGGCTGAGCTCTAGGGACCCTTCGTGCTGCATGCCAGCTGCTCCTCACTAGCTCTGTGACCATTCTGTGTTCCTGGGAAACATGCAACGTAAGGAGGTTGCATAACTGAAAGGTGGATGTTGTCTTTGTATTTCTGCTACTCACTGCGCAACGCCGCTGTCAAATCAACTCCAGGTTGGGGTGTGAAAGGGGATGTGCTATTGTTGGCTCTGAAATGTGCCTTGTAGTCCCATGTACTATGTAGGCTTGGTCTTCGGCTTGTTGCTACTGGGACGTGGTAGTAACTTTAAAATAGGTGGGCACTGTGGGAGGTCTTTAGGTCATTGGGGTGGCCACTCAAAGTCAAAGAAACTTGGACTCTTCCCCTTAGTTGTTCCCCTTCATAAGGGAGCAATCCATGACTCAATAGTCTGTGTGTTATAAAACATAAGGGCTCAGGCAGGAAGTTTCTCAGGATGCCCCAAGGACTTTGAGGACCTTGTTGTTTTCCTTAAGAAAGGCCATTTGACTGACTCAGTATAGGAAGCCAGGACAGATTTGCTGTGTCCTCCCTGCTGTCAGTGATCTCCCCCTTGTCTCAGCCCGCCCGGTGCTGTGTTTAATCCTACTTTTGCTGTTACAGCCTAAGACATGTGGCTTCTTTTCCCTCTTCCCACTTTCCCTCTCCACTGTTTATCACATATATGTTCTGTCATGTTTGTGTTGAAAGATCAATTTCTAGAAGCAACACAAGAATATCCAGCTGAAAAAAAACCTAACACATGATAATAATAATAATATAATAATATAATAAAGCTATATAATAAAACTGGTCACTTATGGATGTCTAGTCAGTTGTACCTTGATATTCATTATTTGCATTGATACTTAACTATTTAAACATCCTGTGTAGAGTCCTCAATGGGAATCTGTTTGGTGAATGAATGGATGAAAGAATAGTGTGACATCGTCGTGAATGGACGAGCTTAGCTTCTGTGACTAAGATGTCTTTTCTCTATTCCCACATTTTTCTTCAGGTTTTCTGTTTATTTTTAGAGAATGGCAAATAGCTTCCTGCACTGTGAGGGGCATTTTGGCAGGAAAATTCTACTCTTTACCTGTCAGCTCCCTTCTCGAGATACACCAGCAGAGAGACTGAAAATGCAGAAACACGCCGTGTGGTTTTAACAGTTGGTGGAGCAGCAAGTGAACTCGAGTGGGTGGCATTTGTCCCGATTTCTATGCTCTGATCTGAAGCTTGTACAACAGATGTCCTGGGGCTGGGAGCGGGGTGGCGCTCATTTGTGGAGGTGAAAAGCTAGGGATGAGTGGAGGCCATGTCTAGCGGGGGTGGCAGAGTGCTGCGGGCTGTCAGCTCATCCTTGGTTCTGCTGGCTGGTTTTTCTCCAGCAGCATTTTAACCATGTGCAAGGCCAGAATCAATGGCAGACATCACTCATTTCACATATTTTATGAGGCAAGAGTGCCAGAACGAGATTGTATGGAACTTTTCACAAACATTGTGGTTTTTTGTTTATTCTTGTGTACATTTTATCTTCCCACTTTAAAAATTGGCATTCCAGAAAACTTTTGTGTTGCTGCTTTTAATTCTAAGAAAGGTATGCAAATACTATAACTCAAGTATTCCTTTATTTTTTCCTGTAGTCAGTCTGTGTTTCTTTGGGTGTATGTAATATTTAATGCTTTTTCTTATCCTTGTTTTTGCTTCTTCTTTGGTTTTTCTTTACCTTACAATACCTATTCTAGCTTCCACATTTCTCTAAGTCAAACAACAACAGCTCAGGAAGTTGGAAGCATAATCATCTACAGTGTTTAACATATCAAATATGCTCTTCCCATGATTTTAGGATATATTTCCACACTAAAAATGGTTTTAAAAAACTCTGGTAAAAGGGTAATTTGCTTTCAACTATCAAATCAGAGTTAGCCCTTAACTCTGTAATTATAATCAAAATGTATCTCTTTGGTTTAATGGAGGTGGTAACCCCAGGACAGATATGGGTTTTCTTGGCTTTTATTTGACCAATGCAAGGTTAAAACAACATACATCTCAGTCCTTAAAATTAAAATCAAAGGAGGATCTATAGAAGTTGAAACGTTCTGATTTTGAAAGAAGTTGGTGGAGAGATGATGTCTGTTTCTAATTACACAAACTGGTTAAGAAAAAGAATTTAAATCAGCTGATATTCTTCCTTTCATTATTTGTGATGTAAACCAGCTCATCATTTTCCTTTCATTACTTACATGACATCTAATAAGTGCTCTGATTGAATTTAAACATTTGCAGGGGGTCACTTCCGTCTCTGGTTATGTAGAACCCATGTCTAAAAGAGTCATGCACTTCACCAACAGCAATTCTACATTTTGCATGAAACACAGCACTTCAAAAGGTGGTTTCTCTACTTCCCCCATCTTGATACTCTGCTTCTCCGCACAAACTAATTAAATGATGTCTTTTGTCATGATAAAATAATCAGTTAAAAGAGTAAAGTAGCCCAGTAGCACAGGCTTGCAATCTGCCCTCTGGGAAGCTGACAGTTCAATTCATAGACTTAGTGAGACCCTTCTGAAAATAAAAAACAAAGTAGGTCTAGGATTGTAGCTCAGTGCAAAAGTCCTGTGTTCAATCCCTAGCACAGATGAAAAAAAAAAAAGGAAAATTATTGCTGGAAAGAATTATCATCACCATGCCTGGTTTTTGCTATTTTTTAATGGGGTCATCACCAAAGACTGCCCGCCTACATGGAGAGCAAGTCCCTGTTCCTCTTTCCTCAGTGACTCCACTCAGAAGAGAGAGATGCCACAGATCGCCATGAGAAAGCTCTCATGGGTGTGAACAGAGAGGCTGAGGCTGGCCGTAGTCAAGCAGCTGCTCCGGGCTGGCAATAGGGCAGCACCTTCTTCAGAGTTCATTGCACGCGTGAGTCATCCCCTAGGACAGGCACCAGTATTGTCCCAACCTTCTGCTTCCATGTAGCCATAGATTAATTCCCAAATGCCAATCTGAATGATTTCCTCCTCACAAATCATATTTGAGAAAACAGCTGCAAATACTGCTGTGTGTCACACACCCACTCGGCACAATTTCTTGTTCTCAGGGTGAAGCAAATGGCTAATGAAGTCATTCATCCACCCTGAACCCAAATTGGGGCATGAACAACAAATTGTATAAAATTACTTCAGATGATTACATTCGTGGAAACAAGATAGTGGAAAGGAGAAAAGGAAGAAGGAAAGAGATTTTATGTACATAGGTATGCATATACAGGATAGATAACTATACTACTATTCTCTGTTAGTTCATCAAAAAGAACAGTTTGTGCTCTCATTATTTGATTGTTTGATCATTTTTTCATACCTAAAACTTGTAACCTGAGCAACTACCTCTAAGAAAACAATACGCAAAAAATTAACGCAACATAAGATAACAATATGCAAAAATTGAAAGTTTGTATCATTTTTATCTTATTTGTTTGACTTTTTAAAATAAAAAAAAGAAAAAGGAAAGGAAAAATAAAATCTGTGCCTTAAAAAAAACTATACTTCTGTATTTTCTCAGCAATCACAGAATTTTAAAATTGGAAAAGGTGTTAGAGATTGTAGAATAGGGGTGGGAACGAAGACAATGACTCTGGGGTAATGTAAAGATGTCAAAGTTGGAATTAGGTGACTTTATAGATCCAATACTTCATGAACAAGGCAAAGATTGTGGCTGGAACAAACTCAAATAGGTCACCTTCCTGAGTGCCAAATGGTACTTTATAATAAGTGTCCTGTAGGGACTAAGCTTGGGCAGTGCAGGACTGGAATTGCCAAGTTCTTGGAGTATAAAGCCCTATTTAACATGTAAATGTCTGTAATACAGTCAGAGGTGCTGACTAATAAACGCTAAATAGTATTATCCCAATTAAGTATGTACATGAATGTATGAATACATATGAATATATATAATACATGTAAAATATATATGAAGTATATATATGTATATATGAATCCATTGGGGTTGGGAAAAGAAGTTAAGGGGAATTTTTATGTTTTTTTACTCTGATTAAGAAACATGAGTTCTGTAAAATTAATATTTGAGTATAACTGGTATAATAAAAAGTACTATTAAAAAGAAAAAAGTGGACTGGGAGCATAGTTCAGAGTTTGAGTATTTGCTTAGTATGTACAAGACCCAGGATTCAATCCTCAGCACCACAAAATAAATAAGTAAATAAAAATAAAAATTAAAAAGAAGAAAGGAATTCTTTGCATGATAAAATACTATGATATTTATGAACTTTTACCTTTATCATTGTAAATGACTGGGTTACATAATCTTCAAAATGATAAAAATACAGAAATAATATTTAAAAAGAAAAATTACAATTGTTTCCTTAATACAAAACTTAATAGTATTTTAAGAATTTTACATCATTCCTTAGTAAATTACATCCATGCTGAAATCTTTTCAAACCACCAGAAACTGGAAATATCTGCCTTAGGAACTAATAAAATAAAATAAAAATGCAGGACACATCTGTTCAAAGAAAGTGTCCCTCATGGAACAAGAATTTCTGAACCTGCCATCACTCTTAGATAGACTTCCCAAGAGTGTTTTTCATGTGTAAAGATGATTTTCCTGATTATTAACCAAAATCCTTCTGTAAGAACCCAAGAACTCCATTTCTATCAGCTGGGCCAGTGATCAGAAGGCCTCTAATGTTGTTACTACATTTGTTTCTAAAAAAGATGGTAGAATTCTGGGGAACACACAGTTATTGCATAACATTAAAATACGGCTGAAACTTTAAATATTTATGAAGTAGTTAGCCAGAGCAATTGGGTTGGAGAAAGAAATAAGGGCACTTAAGTTGAAAAGGAGGAAGTCAAGCTATCACTATATGACATGACTTTATATGTAATGAAGTGAAAGACTCTTCTTAGAATTGATAAACAAATAAAGTTGCAAGAAACAAGACAACATACAAAAATCACTGTTTTTTCTATATACCAATAATTAATGAGCTGAAAAAAATTAAGAAGCTATCTCATTTCACAAAATACCTAGGAATAAATTTAACCAAGGTGGTAAGAGAATTCAACAACAACATAAGCTGTGAAACACTAATGAAAGATACTGAAGAGGACACAAAAATAAATGAAAAGAATTAACATTTTTGTAGAGGAGAAGAATCAATATTTTTCAAAGTTTCATTCTACTTTCAGCCATCTACAGTGTGAAAGCAATCCCTATCTAAAATGCCATGGCAAAAATTAAAAAAGCAACACTAGAACTGACATCCACAAAAAACTTTGAATATTCAATCCAATCCTAAGCAAAAGGTACAACATTGAAGGCATCACAAACACACAAAAAAAATAATACCAACTTACAGCAATCAAAACAGCATGCTTCTGTCCATGACAGAGTCAATAATAGCAGACTAACTGTCCCATTGTAAGTGACTGTAATGACTATAAAAAGAGATAAAATATATGAGGCTACTAATTCAGGCACTGGGACATAATACAAGCCTTGCTATATCCAAGAAAAGCTGAATTTTCAATCATGTCAGCTCTCTACCTGGGAATAATTTCCTAACTGTAGAGTTAGAATCCAAACAAAGAGTTGGAACCCAACCCAGTCAAGGTAACCTCCTGGTGGACCTCCTGAGCAGACCAAGTAAAAATTAAGTTCAAGGTACTTGCAGGAACTAAAGTCACTAAGCGCTACCATGGTACAGATTCCAGAAGTCGTCATGTTGTTCCCTCACCTTGGCCAAGCACACACAGGGTTGAGCTATGGGTGGTTTACTAAGAGCAATAATGAGGGAGAAAGTGGAACTGACTTGCTAGAGTTTGGGGTGCAGGGAGATGCTAGAACTGTAACTCATCTTGAGTGGAAGAGCTTGGCTAACACTTTGGCCTGCAGCTGACACACCAGAAAAGTCTGCCTTTCAGCAGAAAAAGTCATGTAACAGAGTAAGCCCTACTCGAAATACACCCTAGAAAATCTGAAGTGAACCTAAGTCTCTACGAGTTTAGCTTCATTTGCTAGTAATTGAATTGTATATTAGAGCAAAAATCTATACTTTACAGAGGAAGATAACAGAATCGTTAGACTCTAAGATGGATGATTTGGGCTGCTGAGTATATAATAAAAACAACTTGACAGGAAAATCGCCTAGAAAAATTAATAGTCAACAGAAAAACAGACAATGAATGTCAAAGTAGGCCAGATATTGGGCTAGAAAACAAAACATTCATAATTTATCACTGGAAATTAATTGTACTGAAAATGAAAGACAGAAGAGTCATAGACTGAAGATAGATTCATCAAAATGATCCAGCCTGAAAAATAGAAGAAAGGAAAAAGAAAAATAAAAATGTTCATAAATCTGTGGTATAATATAAAATACATAATTTTGCATATAGTTGAATTACCAGAGAAGACAATAAGAGTATTTGAAGAACTATTGGCTCAATTGGTCTTTGATTTGGTAGACACGGCCAGGGCAGTTCAATGAACTATAAGCAAGATAAATGTGAAGTAAGCTGCCCAAGGCCCATCATGGGCAAACTTCTAATAGTTTAAGGTAAGGAAGCAAGCTTAAAATTATATGCAAGGGAAAAAAACAATATAAATGATGATTCACTTCCCATCTGAAATAATAGTACAAAAAAACCAGTGGAATAAATAATTTTTAAATGGTGAAAATGGAACAAAGACTTATGTCAATCCAAGATTCAATATATAGAAAAAAATTCCTGTAAAAATGAGTCTGAAACAAAGACATTGTTAGATAACTTAAAACAGGAAGAAATTATGTCAGCAGAACTGAATTATAAAAAAATTATAATGGATATTCTTAGGATAGAAGGGAAATGATACCATATGGGAATTTAAATCTACCGGAAAGAATGAAGATCACTCAAACAGTAAATAAAGATATAAATATAAAAGACTAGGTTTCTTTTTCCTCTTATAAAATCCTACATGACAAATTTTGGTTTAAAATTAAAATAATAATAATAGAAGGTAACATGTATTTGGTCTGTAGAAGTAAAACTCTGCATGTACTAGCACAAAACCTAGGGAGTAAAGAGAATTACACTGCTGCAGGGGAGCTGTATTTGCACATGGTGAGATGTGAAGGATTAGATGTAAGGTGTGAACTGGAAAGTCAGGAGAGGAGGTGTGAAGTATGAAGTGTGAATTTGGATAATATTGGCTCAGTCTGGACTTTGAATTACACACTGGATTTTAATATTTTATAAAATACATTGATGAAATGGTAGCATTATCCTTATGGATTATTACAGAAAGATCCTTTGGCCCAGATAGATTTTACTTTTGTTCACTTTTCACCAGATATTTCCTTGATTAATGTCTTGAGGCTTATATATCTGTTGACAGAGAAATTCATGATTAAAAACAAAGCATGCTTTGGGTACTGTGCAGGATTGCATTTCACTTACAAGAAGCCAAGTGAAAAATAAAAGTACGAATAATTTAATTCTATAAAATAGACCTTGATAAGTTCAGAGTATATTAACCATCAAAAACACCAATGATAATCATCACTACATTTAAATGTTCTAAATGCTGAAGTAAAAGTATGAGACTGTCAGAATGAATTTAGCAAGCTCCATCCATGTTACTCTACGTGATAGACTTTAGACATTATGTTGAAACTAAAAGGATGGGCTTATGGTCATGAAAACCATAAGCAAAATAAAGCAGGTATAGCTACATGAATGTGAGACAAAATTGACTTTAGGCAGAATATACAAAATATAAAGGGGAAAATTTATACTAATTTTAGAAACCAACTTGTCAGGACTATGTAGCATTCCTGCATTACTGGACTTAATAATAGGTATAATTACAGGCCATAGAAACACATAAAACAAAACCAGATAGAGGTAGAAGGAAAAATACAAAATTCTACAGCAATTGTTGACAATTTTAACATATTCTTATAATAATTACCCAAACACACATATAAAAAATCATAAAGATGCAGAAGATCTGAACATTATCAGCCAATCTGCATTGACATTTATAAAATGCCATAAATGACTTCAGAACACACATTCTTTTCAACTGTACCTGACTTGATAGATGCTATATTGAACCACAAAATAAGATTTAATCATTTTCAAAATATTGAAATATAGTACAGAACATCTGACAATAGATTAAACTAGGAACCAGTGAGATACACATAAAGTCCCCAAATATTTGGAAAGTTAATAAAATATTTCAGTGTACTACATGGATTGGAATTTTAAATTAGGAACAAAATTTTAAATTTGATTTGATTGACAACTGAAAAATAGCATTCAAAAATTTATAGGCTATATCCAAAGATATGCTTAAAATGAAACTTATATCAAATGCTTTCCTAGTAAGGAAAAAAAGCTTAAAGTTAATAACTAAACTTCTTAGTTCAAATAAAAGAACATTTTAAACTGGAAGTAAATAAAATAAAAAAGTAATAAAAACAGAACTTCACAAAACCTAAACAAATGATAGAAAATATTCATGAAGTAAAAATAGTACTTTGAAAATGTCCGAGAGAGAGAGAGAGAGAGAGAGAGAGAGAGAGAGAGAGAATTTCCAGGAGAACTAATCAAGAAAAAAGAAAAAAAAAAAAACCTACAGATATTTTCAGGAGAGTGATTCAACTATTACAACAGATCTTAAACTATAATAAGGTAATATCATCCCAAATGTTTATAAATACATTTAATAACTTAGAAATCAGCTAATTACATGAGAGGCACAAAACTGATTAAAAAATAGAAAATCTGAAATGTCTTACGTCTATTAGAGGCATTGAATTTCTAGTTTCATAACATCCCCACAAAGATACACCAAGATGTGGTCCAGATGGCTCCACAGGTGAGTTCTACCAAACTCTGAAGCAAAGAATTGTTACGGTTTAGATGAGAAATTCACCCCAAAGTCTTCGTGCGCTCATAGGCAGGTGTTGTACTCATGCATTGCAAGGAAAACAGGAACACACAGGGCACATAATTTATAGTATTATTTCGTGATGGCCACCCTGAGAGTCAAATATAAAAGAAAGAGTGCAGGAAATCCGTCCAGACGCTAAGACCCAAAGAATCTAGATGAGGGCTTGAATCCCGTGGCAACAGCCTGCATGAGTCCAACTGAAGACCTAGAATCTGTGACAGTGCCCCCCGTGAGTCCAACTGGAGGCCTAGAGCCTACAACAATGTCTCATGCAAGTCTATTTCATGGATCTGTGCTGGGAAGGCCCAAAGGTCAGTGGTGGAAGCCAGAAAGTCTGTGCCATGGGGGTGAAGGAGCTGTGCCAGCAGGCTGAACGGTTCTGCACTGGAGCCAGGAAGCAACTCGAAGTAAGGACCAGATCTCTCCCCAAAAGTACCACAGCCATCCTCAGTGACAAGGAGGGTCCAACCTCCTCCTAGGATGAGAACAGCAGAGTCATATCAGGAAGCCAATGTGACAAGCTTCTCCTGAAGATTGAACAGCACAACATCTTCCCCTCTGGAGCCAGGAAGCAGCAACGTAGGGACCAGAGCTGCCTCAAAGTGAACCGCAGCCCTTCTCAGCAGCAAGGACATGAGTTTCTCTGACGATGACAACAGTCGAGTATCGGGAGAGAAGTTTGACAAGCTCCTCCAGGAGAGCCAACGGCAACAGGAAAACCAACAACACGTAAGAGAACAGACTCTACTTCTTCCTCCCCAGTTCTCTGTTTATCTTGGCAACAATCCTCAGGTGGGCCACCCGCACTTAGCACCCTGCTGATTCAGTTCAGCTGGTATTATAAAATTACCTCCAGTTATCAAGTTACCACAGTGGGGCTTATGGAAGGTGCTTGGATTATAGAGATCCTGTGCTCATCCGTGGAGTTACTATGCACATGTGAGCTCAGGGGCCGAGTGTGCTGTTGGAAGTCAGGCCACAGGTGACAGGTCACGGGGGCAATGCCTGTCTCTTCCCCGGCTCCTCCTCTCTGTGCTTGCTGACTGTCATGACATCTTGAAGTGAGCGGACTTTTTCCTCCACTATGCCCCGCTGCCATGCCATTTTCTGCCTCCTGCCCAGCTGACCACAGACTGTAACACTGAGCCAAAATAAACCACTTCCCATTTAAGTGAGGAGTTTTAGATATTGTGTGTCAGCAATGAGAAAGTGACCGAGAGGAATGATATAAAACATATCCCATCTCTTCCAGAAATTAAGAAGACACCTCTTCTGCCCTTTAAAAATAGTTTATAAAGATACAGATCCAGAAACTACCGAAGAAATTTTAAGCAAATACATTTATAAAACAGTAGCCCTCATAAACATGAGATGTAAAATAACTTCCTTCATAAGTTGTTATAAAGTGAATTCAATAACATATAAGAAAAATAACTATTAGGATCAATTGGAATTAATCTCAGGAATGTACATGTGGTACTACATTAAAAATTGGTACACAGGCCTTCTGGGTTCACTTAAGAGATTTTAAAAAAACCAGTGACTAACACCATATTAAATGGAAACGCTTTCCTTCTAAAATTAAGAATAATATGTTTTTATCAATAACCAATCCTGTTCAGTATAGCACACTGAATGTTACCCAGAGCAGTCAGGCAAGAGAAAGAAATACAATGTATAGGAGAATAAGAAGACAAATTACCATTGTTTAGGGTGACATGATCCTCTATAAACCCCCCAAAAAGTTTCACCCAAAGACTTCTTGAATTAGTAACCAAATTTAGTGGCGTAGTAAGATACAGAACCAACACACAAACATGAACAGCATTTCCCAAAGGCTCATAAGCTCATAGATGGGTTTTTTCAGAGCTGGTTGGATTTAGAGTATGTGATACTGGGATTAAGGGTACGTGGTATTAAATTAGTCCATGGATTGGAATTAGCATAGTAATGGGTGTGGTTGAAAGAATTTATTGAAAACAAAACACCCACCTTGGATGTGTTGGGCATGGGTGGCACCAGCAGAAAGGGTTGTATCCTGCTTGAGATAACAGGAAAAGAGAAGCTCATTTCTGCTGCTGCTGCTGCTTTGCTGCCTCCTTCCTGCCACACCATGAACTGCTTCTCCTCGGTGATGCCCCTCTGCCATGCCACCCTGGCTCGAAGCCAGTCAGCTATGAAAATGAACCTCCACAAACTAGGAGGTGAAATAAACCTTTCTTCCTCTAATTCTGGTATTGAGTATTTTGTCTCAGCAACAAGAAAAGCAAAGAAGACATTTTCTGTTTTATTCACAACAGCATCAAGAAAAATTAAATATTTAGGTATTAACCTAACCAAGGAAGTGAAGAATGTTTACAATAAAAACTATAATAATTTGAAAAAGAAGATTGAAGAGGAAATCAGAAAATGGAAAGATGTCCTCCGTTCCTGGATAGGTGGGACCAATGCTGTCAAAATGACCATATTTCCAAAGCTGATATTCAGATTTAATGCAATCCCAATCAAAAATGAATAGCTTTCTTCACAAAACTTGTGAAAATGTTAAAGTTCAAAAGAGGTCTTGGGCAACAGGAGCTAAGGAGAAGGAATTACAGTCCAGGATTTCAGTTATGTTACAAACCTACAGTGATAAAAACAGCATGGTACAGAAACAGATATCGTGATCAATGAAACAGAATAGAGGATACAGAAGCAACTCTAGGCACAATCAGCTACCTGAGCTTTGAAAAAAGAGTCAAAACATATGTTGGAGAAAAGATAGTCTCTTTAACATACAGTTGTTGAAAAATAGCTATCCACATACAGAAGGTTTAATCTAGAGCTACCTCTCTCAAAATAGCCTAAATTAAAATAAAAAATGATAAAAGGGCTAAATGTTAAAATCAAAACAATCTGCTAGAAAATAAGCTAGGTAAAACTCTTGAAGATATGAAAGTCAGCAAGGACTTTCTGAACAGAACTCCAATTGTATAAGAAATAGTACTAAGAATTAACAAATAGGATCACATCAAATTGAAGTTTCTTCTGCACAGTAGTTGAAACAACCAGTAGAGCCAAGAGACAACCTACAGAATGGGAAAAAGTTTTGCTGGCTATTCCTTGGACAGAAGACTAATACCGAGAATATATGAAGAACTCAAAATATTAATCCCCCAGTGAAGGACCAGATTAAAAAAATGGCAACTGATGTGTATATGATTCTTTTCAGAGGAAGTCAAGAGACCAGTGTTGAATAAATGAAAAATTGTTCAACATCTCTGGCCATTAGGGAAATACAAATTAAAATAACACTGCGATTCTGTGTTACTCCGGAAGGAATGGCTACCATAAAGAAATCTCACAAATGCCAGTGAGATTGTAAGGGAAAATGAACTCTCCTATATTACTGGTGGGAATAAAGTCTAGTACAACCACTATGGAAATCATGGAGATTCCTCACTATGGAGACTCTTCCAAAACCTACAGCAAGAAATTCCGTTGACCAAGCTATTCCTCGTCTAGGTGTCTTTCCAAAAGAGTTAAAGACATTGTATTACAGTGGTACATGCATATGCATGTTTGTAGCAGCTTAATTTATAATAGCTAAATCTTGGGAGCAGCTCCATCAACAGAAGAATGGATAAAGAAAATGTGGTATTTGCATGCAATAAATTATCAGTCTGCCATAAAGAAACATAAACTTGAGTTATTTTTAGGAAAATGAATGCACAGTGAGACCATAATGTTAAGTGAAATAGATCAGACATACAAACATAAATATCAGATGATATTTATGAAAAACCCAAAATACAAAGAGCAAAATAAAAGATAAATAATAAGAAATAGGGAGACTGATCTTTTGCAAATGAAAGGGGAACCAAAAGATGAATGGGAGGAGGACAGGGGAAGAATTAAGATGTGTTATGTACATATATCAACTGCCCATGAAAAATGTCATCAATTTGTATTGCAAAAATGTATCAGTAAAAACAAAATTAAAAAGGAGACATGGAGAGCTGGAGCAAACATTGTTTTCAACCTTACAACAACAAAAATTAATTGGACCACACAGAATATTAATGATTTTTCTTGACACCATTTGGTGGGACAAAAATGAAACAAGACAGCCAAAATCAAGGGATAGATCAGAATGTGTAAGATGAAATGGGTGTTGAACATTTGCTTACCTAGAACAGATGCCACTGAGGGTCACGTAAGTTTAGCTTGTGAATTGGCTCAGGTCCCACACACAGGGAACTGCGGATTCTTGTTTTCTTCTGTGCGCCCTGCCTGGCATTCACAGAGAAGACGAGACTCCTTAGGAAAGCTCTCTGTTCCATGACTTGGGGAAAGAAATATTAGCTACAGGTGAAGTTGCCCAAATCCATCTCTTTCATATCCTCCATGAGACAAAGGCCTTAATAGTCAGAGAAAGAGCAGCAGAAAATGTCAGATTAGGGCACTGGTGAAAATCCACAGAAGATAATGAAAGGGAGAAGAAAAAAGTAAAATTGTACCCTGAGAGAGTGGTACCCCAGGATCCCCTGTGGGAAACGCAAGAACACTTGTAAACAATGCATCTTGAAAATCTTGTCCACTGCGTCTGCTTTACAGTAGCCTGGAGCATGGCCTCCAACAATGCTTCCTTCTATCACTGCCCACATTGTGCTGAGGAGCTGAATAAATGGAGCCCTTTGCAGAGAGCGCTACAAGAGATGGATTTTTCTCTGGGGAACAGTACAGAAGGAAGACTCAAAGAAAGAGATACAGAAGAACGAACACACATAGCAGCAAAAAACTCGTATCCTAAACACAAAGCATGCTGTTAAGCATCTGATGCCATTGCTCACTGGAGATGATAGAGCAGCAACACTCAGCCCGGCTCCTGAGGACATGAATATGAAACCCTACATCAAAAGTCTCCGGCTGGAAAGATACGCACTTTTGCCCTCCACAGTGCAGTCACACTGCAACAACAACAACAACAACAACAGCAACAACAACAACAACAAAATTAAGTCATAAGAACAGGCCAAAAAAAAAGTCTGAAAATAAAAAGCAATCATCAAAGCCAGTCAAAAGCATGCCAGGACTTGGGGGACCAACCAAGAAATCAACTAGCCAGCCTTCCTGGCAAACTGTGCAAGCTGGGCATATGCCAGGAAAAGAAAAGACTGCACTTCCAGTGAGCCTACCCTTGCGTAGGCTGAGAATCAAACATCATCCATACCCACCCTGTGAGCAACCAGATGGTTCTGAGGGCAGCCAGAGTTGATAGCAACTACGGTACGTAAGGCAACTAAACGCTTGTGTTGTTTGGTTGATTATACTAACCTGGGGCCAGTAGTCTAAGCATCTCTTGGGAAGATGACTGTATGCAGTACAGCAAATACGGGGGATTTCCTTCTATCTTGTCTTTGAAGTCCAATATTGTTTTCACTGTTTTGCTTAACAGTTCTGATCAGTTGTTTTGCTTTATTCAGTATTCTGATTAGTTTTATAGCATTTTGGTTTTGTTTTGATTTTGCTGTACTTGATGGGATGGAAAACTATTGTGAAGGTAGCAAGATATACTATGGTAGCTATTATTGTTTTCCTCATATCCTGCTCTGAAGTTTTGTACCAATTTTGCTGCATTGTCTTGATTGGCTTTGTTCTGTCTTGTTTTGTTGGATTTTACTATCTTTAAAATAAAAAAGAAAGAAAAAAATCTAGTCAAAAGCATGACTTAGACATTAAATTCTCACAGGCAATTTAAAATTATTCTGGTTAAAATGTGAATGCTAAAAGAAAAGAGCCAGTATGCAAGATCAGATAGTTTCATCAAAGAGAAGGAAACTATAAGAATTAGATGGAGATACTAGAAAACAAAAAATGCAGGAAGAGAGCTGCAAATGGTTTGCTGCTTGGCATGGTAGCACATACCTGTAGTTCCAGCATTGGGAGGCTGAGGCAGAAGGATCACTTATGTTTGAGACCACCTTGGGGTACATAGTAAGCTCAAGTATCAGGGACCTGGCCAAGATCCCCAATCTCCCAAACAAGTTTATGGTAAAGGCTTAAACAAATGAGACAAGTAGTATGATTTTAGGGCTCCAGGAGGATCAAAACCCTCTTTAGAGGTTGAGACTCTGGGGGCTAAGACAAGGAATATCTCTGGGTGGCCTGTATTTATTTAATTTGTAAACAAGGAAGCAGTTAGAGTAGAAAACACAGGAAACTAAGCAGGATCTTGGGAGTGGTTCAAGGACTTTTCCAAGTAACAGATTATGTTAATTTAGGAGAACTATATTATGTTAATTTAGAAGTGTTTTAGGAGAGAAAGTCTCTAAGTTGACTTTCACTACAGGAGTGAAATGCCTGCAGCTGTAATCTCTCTCTTGTTAATTGGGATTGGAGCCAGGTGTCCTCAGCTGTGGCCTTATCTTGTCCTTTGTGGCATCTCTTTGTTCTTGGGTTGGTCATACCCCAGCTGTGCCACACCCCTGCACATGTGTTCAATTTCCAGCTTCAATGGCTCCCAATGTTCAAGGCCAGTCTGTACTATAGAGCAAGACCCTACCTTAAGATGGGGGGGGCAGAGAGAGAGAGAGAGAAAGAAGAAAAGAGAAAAGAAAAGAAAAGAAAAGAAAAGAAAAGAAAAGAAAAGAAAAGAAAAGAAAAGAAAAGAAAAAAGAAGAAAGAAACAAAAAGAGAAAAAAGAAAAGAAAAGAAGGTTTGTGATGGTCTTAACAGTGGACTTGGACAGCCAAGGAAACTTGAATATAGGAATTCTGCAATCTGAAGCACAAAAGAAGAAAAGAGTAAAGTGAAAGAAAAAAAAATCCAAAGCATAACATCCAAGAATTTCAGACAACATAAAATGATCGAAAGTATGCATAATAGAAATTCCAGACCAGAAAGAGATCAAGACTAAAATATTTGAAGAAATAATAGTAGAGGGTATTCCAAAATTAATAAAATCCAAGATCCGAATCACAGATCCAAGAAGCTCAGAGAATTTTTGGCAGGGTAAATTAATGCACACACCCAAACACACACACCCTGTTCTAGGCATGTTGTTTAGACCACTGAAAACCAACATCAACAACAAACTTTGGAGTCAGTTAGAGGAAAAACAATGCCTTAGCTACAGAGAAAAAGGATAAGAATTACAATCCAGTTCTGTGCAGAGAACACGCCAGCCAGGAGACTAAGCTACAGTATCTGTAAGGTGCTGAATGACACTGTAAACTCAGAATTCCACTGCTGGAGAAAGTAGCTTTCAGAGTTAATGAGAAACAAAACTTTCTCAGACTGACAATGACTAAGGCGAGGATGATGCATCGCTAGTAGACAGACTTGTAAGTAATGTTACAAGAATCTCTTCAAGTTTCATGTGGTATAGTCAGAAATCTGAATCTACATGAAGACATAAAGAACAGTAGAAATGGAATAAATGGAGGAAAAAAAATTATTTTCATTGTAATTGTTCTAAAAGATAAAATTTCATGGTAAAACTAGTAACAATGTATTATGTTTAAAATACTCTGCATCATAAAGTGTTTTCCCAACTCATGAAACAGTATGGTGTATTTGAAGATAGACACAAATTATTATTAGTTGTATATGGTAGCTTTTAAGACAACTAGTAATAAAGGTAAATAACAATCCAATAGAGGAGATAGAAATTTAATTGTAGTTGCTAAAACCTAAAGAAGTTAGGAAAAGAAGAAACCAATAAACAACAAATGGAACAAGTAGAAATCAGATGTCAAGGCTGTTAATTTTAATGCAAGCATTTTATAATTGCTAACCATGAGTGGACAAAGCACATCAGCAGCTCATAATAGTCTCCTTCCTAGTTTTAATAATTATGGGCTCATGAGTGATTTCTTTCTCATTTTTTGTACTGAAAAATCTTGTCCTCACCTTTTTTTTAATGATTAGTCTGATACAGAAGATTGTATACTGTGTGATTTACCTTAAATTAAAATCTAGAACAGACAAAACTAATCTAATGGAAAAAAGGTAGGTCAGTCATCTCTGGGTAAGACTTTCTAGAAGAATGATCATGGAAAAAGGGGGTACCAGGAAGGTCTTTGGGGGTTGTGGAAATGTCCTGGGTCTTGACTGAGGTGATAGTCACAAAGACAGATGGAACAGATGCAGATACACATGTCTACCAGAACTTCTTGAATACCCGCGATGTGAATGAATATTATGTTGTGTGCAGATCATATTTCAGTGTTGATTGAAAAAAGAACCCACTAGCAGAACAAAACCTGCCACATTGATCTTTAATTTCCTAAATCCTTTGACAGCAGCAAATCTATAAATCTGTTCACACCAGAACTCAAAAGGCCAACACCAGAAGACTTAGACACATTGTTCTGCAAATTATGTGTCCAAAGATCAACTCTCCCATAAAATACAAAAATGAACAATAAAGAGAGGCAAATTTAAAATTCTGTTATTGTAATATATTTTATAGTAAACCGGGGTGGGCAGAAATGCTGTTTAGAATCCAAAGATAAAAATATTTTTGAGGATTTTCTAAAAGCAACTTGAATTTTATGACTCTTTAACATTTAAAGTCCAGTTTTCTAATCATTTCCTCTTAATTGTTATATAATAAATTGTGTCTCCACAATCTATAAAAACATCAAGAATTGATTTTTTTTTATCATTTTGTATATTAAACAGCACTCATTGCCTATTTTCATTTGGCTTCTTCCCCAAAACTATTTGAGGTAGAAAAAAGATAAACCATTTAATGCTCCCATAATTTAAGGAGAAAACGAAGCTTTTAAAGCTCTTGAAGCTCTGTAGCACCCCAAAAGACCAGCTAAAGCCATAACTACTCAAGAACCAGTCTGCACTCTTTCCCCCTCACTCAAATCCTGAGAAGAGCCTTGGCCTACTTAGGTCAGGGGCTGGACTTTTGTGGTAGGGGAAAGTCCTTAAAATTCTCCATTTATGAGACTAAAGTGTAGGGGAGTGAGAGAAGTTACCAAGATAGAAGACAGAAAGAGTTGGTTCCCTAATCCATCCATTTGTTAATATGTGAGTGAGAAATAAGTCTTATCCTACCAAAGTGAATTATACTATAAAAAATAAATGTTTGGGGCCAGGGATATGGCAAGTGCAAGGTCCTGAGTTTGATTCTAGGTACTGAAAATTTAAAAAAAAATTGTCCACATCTGTGGGTTCAATTCCTTTGTCACCAAAGTTATAATGTCAAAAGTTGACCCTGAAGAAAAGTGAGCAAAGAGGAACTGGGCATTCCAAGCAGATTTGGGCTTCGGCCTGAAGTTACTGACTTTATCCCCAAGGACAGATCACCAGCACGGGCTAAGTCAGTGGGGAGCTGAATCACCCTGAAGACCGTATCTGAGCAGCAGGCTAAGTGTCTGGTGGAAAACGGCTGGACAGTTCCACACAACTGTCCATGGCCAATGCTAAACCCTGCAGCAGAGATGACACTAGACATCTGTATTCAGGAGACAGAGGGCTACCTGGGGAAGGCAGGACAGAGAAGGACAGGGCCCGAGCCACACCCAAAAGCTGTCTGGTCATAGGGAGGGAAACTGCAGGATATGAGAAGGGGGCCCTGGAGAACCTGGGTGTTTGTTTTTCACTGAACCTCCTGACGAATAATTCATAATAATCTTCGGTGTATCACAGTGCTACCGACCCCAGTCACCTGGTTGGAATGCATGTGCTCTCTTTGCTACCTCTGGACAAGGAGGCTCTGGGCATAGTTATTAAAAGCTCTTCCATGATTGCCCTATTCCTTATCTGAAGGTTTTGAATTTATTTTCAATCAGTTTCATTCTTGGCAATTTGGGAGGGAGGTGAGGTCTTTGAGTTACTCTAATTCCTACTCACAGGTACGGGCTAGCCTTTTGTGAAATGCATTTACTGATATTTATGGAACCAGTTGTGCTTTCTAATCAAATACATTAAAACACTTATTTTTGCTTTCATCAATTCAGTCAATTGTTAATAATCATGTTGTCATTTTTTTTCCAGACTTGGCACCAAAACTTTATTCATTTTTCTTAGAAAGTCTGCCACCAACATACTATAAAAACTGTCATTATCTCTCAAAGTCACAGTCCTGACATCTGTTAAGTAAAGGTTTATTTTACACTTCAAAAGTCAATCTACACAGCTGAGTACACTGCTTCAGAATCTTACAGCCTTCTCTTGTCAAATATTTGGTATAATAAAATTTGCTTTTAGAAAAATATTTGGTTTTCATAGAAGAAGAAAATGCTCATTATTTGTCAAAGAATTATTTTCTTTCCTTGCTTGAAAAAAAAATCTCTCAACTTTTGTTATCAACTAGTTTTAAGAAAAAAAATATAAAAATAAAATAATTAGGAATGATTGGTGTGTGTCTCATTTCAAAAGACAATTTCTTTCTTCTAACAGCCCTGAAGGTGGAGTGGATTATCTGAGCTACAGAGAAAGTGCTAGAAAGTCATAGCAATGGGATGGGTTTTGAGGAGCACAGAGGCTGTTGTGCCCCTCTCTGGTCCAGCAGGCACTCACCTAGTCTCCCTGCATAGCAAGGCCTCTGTCTTACTTGTCTGGACTTGAACCATCATCTTCTAGCCTCCTGTCATCTTTAAACCCAATGCAGTGGCATGTGCCTGTAATGCCAACCCTTAGGAGGCTGAGGCAGGAAGCTCACAAACTCATGACCAGCCTGGGCAACTTAGTGAGACCCTGCCTCCAAAAAAAAAAAAAATCCTCTGACCCATAGTAGCCATCAAGAGGATAAAACCTCTTTGCCTTCTAACATCACTGGAAACAAAGTAAAGAAATGAGTATTTGACAGAGCATCTGCTCTGCACACTGGGATTTGTGGGAAGAGCTTGCTAAGAGTTACCTTGCTTGCTCCTGAATTATCTTCCAAGGTAAGTATTGATGTCAGAGCTTATGACTTGACTCCAAATTTGTGCTACTTAATAGCATGTTGGAAAACACCAAGCTTGTTTGTTCCACTAACAAAACTTTTCTCTTGTTTGGGATGTTACAACTCCAAGCTTCAAACTTTGCTTCTCCAATGAGTCCATTTCTCAGCAGCAAAGGGCATTTTTGAACATGTAAATTCCTAACTGTGGGTGAGAAATATTTGCACACATGTGGAGCTCTGGGTATGTCACTTTTCTTCTCGTGTACACCTCCTATCCAGTATAAATAGCAGTGCATCTGAGCCCAGAGTTTACAGGAATTCTGTAGGTGTTTTAATTCCCTCCTGCTTCTGACGGGAGTCATGAAATTCACCCTCTAACTTCCCACATGCCAGGTGTTGCCCTCTGTCTGGGGTGACAGAAAGAGAAACTCACAACAGACCGGAAGGTCTTACCTCTGGTATTCATTCTACCTTAATTAGCTTTTTCACATCGGAAAAAAACGGCTTCTCCCAACTCCATTTTCTTTTTGGTGCAAATGAGAGAGAAACTAATGCTTACCTCCCTGGTTGCCCTGAAAACCAAATGAATCACACGTAGAAGTAATTTTAAAACTATTAAGAACTTCTATGAACGTCCACAGTCATTCTTGTTACACGTTGGGAAGCCCCTTTTACAGCTTCTGAAGCACTTCAGTGAAAAACCAGCTCCTTATCTCTGCTCACCAACCCAGGCTCTGGGTCTTAAGAAACTAAAATAGCTCTTATCCTAAACAGAGAGGGACGCTCTTTGGAAGATGACATTGGGCTCGCAGATTTGCTGAGTGACTTGGAGAACAGGAAGAAAGGAGGTTTCTCTGGAGGCCAGATGGAAGGAACAGTCTAGGACAGAGCACCAGATAATGCCTTGTCCCCTGCCTGATGCCACATAAACCCACATCACGGAGGAACAATGCACTCTTTCTTTCACTTTGCAACTGGCTCCAGATTTAGAGACCCAGGAAGGCTAATGACTGGCTAGACATAGGTCTCATGACTGATGCTGAGTCTGAAAATAGTGGTGTCTCCAGTAGGTGCCATGCATGGCGGAGACACCTCATATGGTAGAGGGGTTGGATGTCAGACTGTGGAGCCAAAGCAACCCCAACGGTGTGCATGGCCTCCTGCGTCATCTGGCCCCGCTCCTCACGTTCGTCTCATTGGCACTACCAACACTCTTAACCCAGCGCTTTCACCGTGTTTCACCTCTTCTGCATACAGCTGGGACATCTGGAATTTTTCACTGTTCTCTACCTTCTCTTTGGATGGCTCATCCTCAGCTTTCGAGTCCTGGCTTCAAGGAAACTTGTATGCGGAATACTCGTTTGACTGCTGACACTCTTGGCCGTCCGTGGTCTGACACCCGCCTCTGCCTCATCATTTACTCTCATGGCAGCTTCTGCTTCTTCGTTGCACTTGTAATTCGATAATCATTGGCATGACCTGTACATGTCCCCTCACCCACTAGAATGCAAACTTCAGGAGAAGCTTGCACATGCTCATAACCCCAGTACTCTGGGAGGCTGAGACAGGAGAATTGCAACTTTGATCTCAGCCTGGATAACTCAGCAAGAACATGTCTCAACATTTAAAAAAAATATTTAAAAGGGCTAGAGATGTATCTCAGTATAAAACTCTTGGGCTAAATTTTCAGCACTCAAAGTAAAAAAAAGATTTCCCTGAGTTGTCAGTAAACACTGACCAAATACTTGTTTAACACATGCATGAGTTGATGGAGGAGCTGGCTGCTAGGCTCAGAGACTCTCAAGGATTTCCATCATTTCTCTGGATGTCACAGGCATGACTTCTCCTTCCTATAGTGCTGCGACATCCTAGAGGGCACAGCCGTGTAGTTACCTCCTTCCTGCTGGTGTGATTCTAGGGACAGAGTGATGGATCATCAGAGAAGTGGGTGTGAGAATAAAGTACCTAAGGTGGTTGTGAACTCCTTCTACAACTCTCCTCTGAGCTTTTCTGGTATGCTTGAAGTTAAAGTCTTCTTCTTACTTCAAGTTAGGAGGGAAAAAAATGAGCACAAGCATATTATCAAATAATAAATAGGGTCTAGGATTTCTGTCTGGCACTATAAAGGTTGAAAGTGTTTTGAAAACCTTATTCCCCTTTCCTGTAAGGAGTTAGAAAGACAGGTCGATAGCATACGAGGAATTAAACAGAAGGCTGAAGACAATCATACTCCTGTATTAGAGCAGTAAAGATGTTATGTAATGGTGTATCATTAATTGCCAATAGAGTATAGCCGAAAGAGCTATTCATTTTTAAGAGAACGAGCTTTTAGCTTTTAGAAGGACCCTTCTTACAAAGAACTCCCCTTCTTCGATAAGTAGCTGTTCCCAGAGGAATTGCACCTTTTAAGAAACACTTCCTGCACCTTTCTTCTTCCATCTCCTCTCTGCCTTCTCCAACTTCCGAAGCACACTTGGGGTTAGGAATCCTTGTTACAATACCCTGCCCATCCTAGGCTGTGGGCTGTAGCTGTGTCTTTCTCAGGAACTCTTGTCACACCAGAGGTCTCTAACCGTTGTGCCGTACAAGCCCAAGGTAGGCACAGGCATCCAGGGGGACCTTTTAGGGGTGCTCCTGAGTTGGTTTGACTGGATTACTCGTCCACAAGAAGTTCAGACATTGTCATTTGCATCTGGCTTTGATAATTGGTATGCTCATCAGATTTCTGTCCCTGTAACTAACATCAGAGACAAATCAGCAAAGCAATTGCTCGTGTTCTGGGGCCTCTGATGAGGTAGCATCACAGCAGAGAGCATGTGGTACAGTGCAACAGCTCACCTCATGTCTGGGAACAAAAGCAGAAGAGAATGGTGCCCCAGATTGCCGCTGAAGACAACCCCAGAATGACTCAAAGCTCCCAGTCTGCTACTCTGCTCAAAGTTGCCGCCACTTCATGGTAGGACCACACTGAGGAGGTGGCCTCTAGCACACGGGCCCTGGGCAACGTTGAAGGTCCAAACCGTGGCATCTGGAGATGGGCCTGATTTGAAGAATCTTCAGTTCTCTCTGTGCTCACTGGACATTCAATTTGAGAGGTCTTGGTTTACATTTTGGTCCAAATTTTAAAATAGACTGACCAGTTTGAATTCTGACCCTGCCCCTTTCTGGCTATGTGCCTTTCACTTCCATAAGCCTCACCTTTCTCATCTGGAGAATGAATACCATGGAAAGAGCAGTCTACTAAGTTTATCAAGAACACTGAAAAAAAGCGTTAGCATAGGGCTTGGCATGGAGAATGTGGTCCCTCGATTTTGGCTCTTATTACCATAGCCAAACCTCTCCAGCTGCCTTAGGTGTTGAAAGTGAGAATGGATTTCCCAGGATTTTTTGATACTCCTCTACTTGTCTTCATCACACATTTCAAAGAGTCAGTTCGTGATGGGGCAGATGAGTGCGTGAACATTGTCCCTCTGCACAGGAACATAGCAGTGTGCATTAGACTGGAACTCAGCTAGCTGGACTCAGCCCAAGAATGTGTACTTGGGGCCAGGTAATGCTTTGGGAGTCAGGTCAGGGGTAAGTATTGTGGGGTGCACATCTTGTGGTAGAAGCAGGGCAACTTCTGGAGCAGCTCTGGAGCTCTACAATCTAGAGCCATTGAAGGGGTTAAGCGAGCACCTTCAGTATTTCATCTCTGTGGCTCTGGTGTTTGAGGGATCTATTCCTCTTCTTGTGGCTTTTGCCAGGGACATAGCAATCGTTTAGTACAACTTCTCCTGTTGTTTCTGAAATGAGTAGCCCGAATTATGCTCATCTCTATATGATTAGAATAAAAAATCCCACTGTCTGCTGGACCACAGAGAAGACTGGGTGAGCACCCTAATGAGGGAGATTATTTCTACTGGGGCAATGCAGCATCTAGCATGACAAACACAATGCTGTTTTTGTGCAATTAGAGATGGTCTCTCTGCTTCCTCCGTGTTAAACTGTGTGTGTGAAAGCACAGGGCAGACACCAAGTGGGAAGGAGAACGAAGGACCTGAGATCCTGATTTTAA
The DNA here is from genome assembly GCA_004027295.1 of Dolichotis patagonum. NCBI lineage: Eukaryota > Metazoa > Chordata > Mammalia > Rodentia > Caviidae > Dolichotis > Dolichotis patagonum. Next base: position 4,839 of record PVJX010021364.1, on the reverse strand, counting down.
TTAGCTTCTCCTCCAACATTAGGCAGCTCTCCCTTCATCCACCCATCCAAGGCCCTCTAATCATTTCTGACCATGAGCAATGAACATATGTACCTCCATTCCACTCGCAGGCATCTATGTGCCCGAGGAGGCAGACCAACCCCAGCCTTCCACTCCCTCCCTGCTGATGGAGATGTGTAAGCTTCAAATTTCTATTCAGCCCTAGGGTCTGAGGCCCAATTTTGAACAAGTTGGCATGGGGTGGGTCCTGGTGGTGTACTTTTTAATTGCATTATCCTGGGTGATGCAAATCTTTTCATTCTTCATGCATAAAGCACATACCACGCAGGGCACATACTTCCCACCGTGACTTTGTGCACGGGCCCAGCTCTCTCCCAGGGCCACTTTGTCAGCTTTTCTAAGATCTTTTGTCATCTCAGTGCTATTAATTGCCCTTGAGCAGCTCTAAGCTTTTTAATTCAGAGTTTTCTGCAACAGCAGGAGGAAAAATGGAATGATTATTAAAGAGGGTTAAAATTAATTGCTCATGTAGGTAGAGGTTTTGTTATTGTTTTAAGATGGTCCTTTAAGTTTCTTAAGCTTGAAATGAAACAGATATCAGGTAAGAAATCACAATGCAGGACATTCACGATAAGCCACAGGAGAAGGAATGAATATGATTTCCTTTCTCTCCTTGTTTTATTTAATCTAATTGTTCCCCAATCAAGACATTCAAAAGATCTTGCTTAAGTCAGAAATAGAGAATACCTGTGAGAGTCACACAGTGCCTGTCCTGATTTCAGAGACTCAGAGGAGAAAAAGAAACTAAACTTCCATCTTGAAATAGAAAGGAAACTTCATATGCATTCCTTGGGAGATTTTCAACGTGATCTATACTAAGCATGGCAGGTGCAATGATAAAGTGTTGGAGAAATGTACCAATACACTTGGGAGTTCTGAATAAAGAGTTAGAGCATCAAGCCCTTGATGTAGACTTTAAAAGAGTGGGAAGAGAATTTTTTTTTTTTTTTAGCATCAGCAGGTAGCATCAGCAATGCACCCGTCTTGATACCAAGAAAAGCGGGTTGCTTTTGTTCTTTTTTTATTTAACAAAATGACTACTTTCTCCTTTTCTTCCATAGAGTCTATCAGTAAGGATGGTATTGCAATTGTATCCCTAATTGTATTCTTACAAATTTTAGATAAAAAATTTCTCATGGGCTATTTAAAAATGTTGCTCTATATCGTGGTAGAAGATTTTTTTGTTTGTTCATTTTACCTTCAATAATTCAAATTAGGGCTGGGTATAGCCCTGTGGTAGATGCTTGCATAACAGATATGAGGTCCTGGGTTCCATCCCCAGCCCTGAAAAAAGACAAGATATGTGGTTCTTTGTGCTCCTTGTTCTGCCAGTTTTGGATCTTTGCACTGGTGCCACCCCCACCGTAACCTGAAGGAGACAGAACGAGACTCTCAAATGGCCAGTGATGTCTGCTACCCTTTGCAGGCCACCATGCTTCTTCTGAGAAACCAAGAATCACTGCCTGATCCGAGCCTGGGGAAAGCCAAGTTGCATTGTGCAGAACTCAGAAATTATGAGCTAACAAAAGTTAGGTTGTGAAGCCTTGCGAAAGATTTCAAACAACAAAAATGAGCATGTGGAATGGGTTTAGCATCTCGGTCACAGACAGTAATGCATGTTTAGTAACTGCTATCCAGGGCTGGAGGCTGGAAAACTGTGTGAGGACAATTTCCTGTAGCATCTCAGGTCAAGCACAGGGTCAGGTGTAAAATTAGAATGCCACTTTTAGAAGAAGTAGCACAATCAGTAATGACAGCAGAACAAAGACATAAAGTGGGACAATTCCAGACTTAGGCTCAACCTCACTAAAATCACATCCTATTTTTTTTCAGGCTGAGTTTTTCCTGAAAGCATTTGATGTGTCCTCTTTTTCCAGTAGGCGTTGTTTCAGCACTATTTCCTTTTCCTTGTTCAGATGGTCCTGATCTGTGTTTGTTAGATTTCTGGTACTATAACAAAATATCTGAGGAAATTAGCTTATGAAGAGAAAAGGTTTATTTATTTATTTATTTATTTGGTACCAGGGATCAAACTCATGACCTCATGCTTGCCAGGCAGGTGCTTATGCCACTGAGCTAAATCCCTGGCCCTGAGAAAAGCTTTATTTTGATTCACATTTCTGGAGCTTCCAACCCAAGATCAGGTGGCCCCATAACTTTGTGCTCCAGTGTGGGTACCAGATGGGAATAGGGGGAACACATGGTGGAGTGAACTGCTTATCTAAGAGCCAGGAAGCAGAGAGGAAGAGGAAGAACATGGAACCCCACTGTTTGCTTCACAGGCACATCCTCCAGTGATTGAAGGACCTGCCACTCACCTCTGCCTCCTGAAGATGCTACCCACCTCCCAGAAGCAGGGATCAAGTGCCGATCTTAGGAGAATGCAGCCAATCCTCAGCAAAATTGATCCCTCTCCATCCATCTTCACTGGCTCCCACCTGAGAAAGCCCAACCGCTGTAGCAGCTGGCAAACTAGCAGCCTCTAAACCCACAAAGTTCTAGAACTGCAGCAGAGGACAAAGCCCTCCTGATGTTGCCCACTGGCTCCTTCCATCAAGATAAGGCTGTGCTCTGTAAGGAATTTAAGCCAGGAGGCTACCCTGGCCACCCAAACACGCCAGCCCCAATGCAGCAGCCTGCAGCCACCGTGGCCCTTATAGCTGCAGATCACTAAGATGCTTTGCAAAGGGAATCGATGTCGGGTTACAGAGGAGCCACTGGAGAGTAGGCAGAAACAAAGCCGCTGTGTTCAGAAATTGTCCTCCAGGGAAAGGACAAGCATTTTGCTCGCAATGGCTTTTGCACCTGCCCACCTGCCCCTTCCAGACACACACGCCCATTTTTAATAGTTGATTTTCCCTGGAAACCAAATCTGCAGTTTAGTTCAGTTCTTCTTTGTGCTCTGTGGTGGCCAAGTCGAATTTATCATTTCTAAGGTGAAAACTGAAGGGAAAACATGACTCTGACTTGACTCTGAGAAGTCCTTAGAAAAAGCCAAATTAAATCAGATGATATATTATAAAACTTAAAGTGTTGGGTTGGAAGAGAATTTGTAAAGTCTGTTGTTTTGTAAATTTCCACCCATGACTGTCCTTATCCTGTGCCTTGTGCTTTTCTCTCTGTCCCGAGAGTTAATAATGTCCCACTCACCTTCCCAACAAGACTTTCTGGAAGGAATGATGATAAAAACAAGAAAATAGTTCATGCTTGGGTAATATTTTATAAGGTGCTCTTTCCTCATTATCACAGAGACCCATTGAGCTGGTAAAATGCACTAGAAGACATAAAAGTTCATGGAAAGATCTGTACAGAACAAACCAAGGGGCATGGCATGCAGGGACAGGGAATGTGCCACTAAGGGCCCGTTCTTCAGGGTAGAGTGGCCCAAGTCTTCATCCATAGCTTGAACACTTTCCCCCTGGCCACCCCAGCACAGCCCCATCCCAGAACTTGGCTTCCCAAAGCAGGGGATGAACTGAGACTGGCTTACTCATGGCAGAGTTGGGACAGTGGCTCCATTTTCTGACCACTGACAGTGGAGATGGTCCTCCCCTTGGTGTAACTGTGCCCTAGACCCTGTGAACCGACTCAACCTGATTCTCTTTAATCCCATTGGACCACTCTCCCTCCCTAAGCTTCCACAGTGAGAGCTTCCCCGTCAGGTCATCCTGGACCTGGGGGCTGGGGGGAGGCCCCTCCAGAGCCGGTGCAGGAAGGCAACAGTCCTGCCGTCTCTGTTCCTGAGCAGCTGGCCATTTGGTTCAGAGACAGGCGTTGGTCAGGCAGCAGGAATGATGCACCTTCCCCCGCTGACTGCACTTCAAACATTAAACTTCCGAAATCAAGTGGGTTTTCAAAAGCTCACTTGAGATTTTGATTAAATACCCTATCTAGAATTCTCCTTCATCCTGCCTTACCCTGGTGCCGTTGTCCGTGGCAGCCCCCAGTGCTCACTTCTTCTCGGAAATGAGGGTCCCTCCAAGGACTCCCACCCTGTCTTGGGGTCCCCCCCTTGCAACAGTATGATCTTATGCTTTTATTTCTTGAAAGACTCTGAGGTTCTTGAATACGTGGAGTACAGTCTTTTCATCTTTCCATTCCAGGGACCTGGTTCACAGTTGGCAAATATTTTTAGAATGAATTGATAAGCTTGGTGGACTAATCAAAGTGTCAAGAGAGGAGAGGGCTGGACACAGTCCAAGCTTGCACCCCGCACCTGGCCTCACCAGTTCCCACCAGAGCAGAGTGATTACAGTTATTCCCTCAACTTCCGAGTATCCCTGCCTCACTCCATCTTACTTTACCCTCAGTTCACAGATTTAAACTGTTTTTTTCTATTTATTATTATTTGACATTTTTATTTATTTATTTTGTGGGGTCTTACTGACTTTATAAGTTGCTTAGACTGTGCTTAAAATCGCAAACTCTTGCCTCTGCTTCCCACAGTACAGGGATTGCCAGTATGCGCCAGTATGTCCTGCCACAGACTATTGTTAAGAGGTGGTGGTAGGGAGGGTATTAACAAAGTTCTTGATTAAGGAAAAAACTAAAAAATGATGGAGTTAAGTGTTTCTAATGGTCACCATCCTTGTTCCTTGGACCCACAAGCACGGAGTGGGGCATGGTCTCTGCTAGAGTGTCCAGCTTGCAGGGACAACCAGGCTACTCACGTTGATGCGACTGTTGAGGATCGTAAGTGGTCACCAGCTGTCAGGACAGGGCACAGAGGCTCGGAGTGCAGGATTTATCTCTGACCCTCTATGAGCCAGTGCCAAATAC
>PVJX010021363.1:0-31992 GCA_004027295.1 Dolichotis patagonum | reverse complement strand
GGGCTGGGAATGTAGCTCGGTGAAAAGGTCCTGAGTCAATCCTCAGTATTGATCAATCAATCAATCAATCAATCAAAAAAACAAACCACACACACAAAAGCATGCTGATACAGATGTCCACCAGCACACACAGGAAGCCAACAAGGTGACTTCCACTGTCAGAGCAGGAAAAGGAGGCAGTCATTAAAGAGGCCTCCACCAGCCCTGCCTCTATGAGTGTCTATGGACCTCCTAAAGCTTCTCTCCTGTGTAATTAATGGGAATTCAAAGCTCTGACTTGTTTACATGAAGAGTAACATATCAATTAACTCCAAACGGAACTCCGGATCTCACCTGGCCAGGTACTACAGAAAATCGAGTGCCTGGATAACTCCCAGGCAGCGCTGCAGGCCATGCCCCCTACTGCACCCAAATTCTAGTTCTTGAATCAACTCCATCAATATATTCCAAACACAGAGTTTCACGCCACTCTCATACCTCAAAAGTTGGATTAAGAATTTCTTAGACTCTCACAGGAAAGCAGCTGTGTGATTAGGAAATAGTACTGCTGACTTGTGTACCCAAATGTTAGCAAACACTACATAAGATGCTTTACTGTAGTAATTTCCTGTCAGTGAGAAATTCTCCCCCATTCTCATCTCCCAAGTTAGCTAATAGATGTTCATGCTGGAGGTGTGCTAGAACAGCTACACAACAGGAGAAATGAAATTATTTTCCCAAAAGCATGTCAGGATGACAGCTATTTTTATGTTAAGAGATAAAAATTTGCATTAAAATGCAAGTTCTCTTTCTTCCAAAATGTAGGGCAGAAGTTTTTGTTTACTCTTATGAATCCTATTTCATCCCTACTAAACCACCAGTATATATCATATTCTATCAGTTTTACATTAAAATCTCTCCAATAAGAAGTACATAAGGAATCACTCCGAAAATAAAAATCTTTCTGTGTGTGTGTGTGTGCATCTATTTTACCATTTTATCCTTGTACTGGAGAAAATATCAAAATGAAAGTAGCAAGAGGGAAGAATAATCTTGAGAAAGAAATTCTATAATGTCTTCTTCACTGTGACATCACAGTTGTCTAAAGACACCGAGCTGGTAACCCAGCCTGACACTTTTTCCTACTGGAGACAAAGGCCAACTTGCCTCCCAAGAATCACACTGCAGCTCCCTGTCTCCACAGTGGATGCAGGCCCACCTGTAGGTCTCTACCCAGCCTTGTGTTCTACTCATTCATTAACTCATACACTAGCAGGATTTTTCTGCTCTTTAATTTGGCATGTGCAACAAGGTGTTTAATGTAAACCATGGCTACAAATATTAATACCGGTGTCACCTTTATCAGCAGCTACAGCCTGGAAAGTGCACATAATAAGGAAGCTGTGGCCTATCAGTGAGTATTGTTCTTGCCCTGTCACTACCTAGAAACAGAATGAGAAACGGAATGAGGGAGGGGGCCAGGAGCCAGTATACCCAGGACCCTCCAGAGTGAGACCTCCCAGGCTTCCATCCCAGTACAGTCGACTGCTACAGGCAGGAGCCTGTGCAGATGCCTTGGGCCCTCTCTGCCTCCATTCTCATCAGCTGAATGGGAATGCGATTTACTTGACAGCGTGTGGAGTTACTGTTGTGGTTTGTGTCTAGATGTTCCTCTCCCCAAATCCTCATGAAGACTTAGGCTTTTTCAGAGGTAGATGAATCTAGAGTGTGTGGTGCTGGAATTAAAGGTGTGCAGTTGCCAAGTCAGTTCACTGATTGGTTTGCCATGGCCCTAATCCCAGCAGTGTAGATACAATATAAAATGGACAGAAAGATGCTAGTAAGGTCTCTTGTTGCTTTTGCTGCCTTCAGTCACCATGAATTGCTGTCCCTCTACCACTGCACCCTGCCTTGGAGTCAGTAGATTATGGACTGAAACGTTTACAAACAACGATCTTAGGTGTTGGGTATTTTGTCTCTGCAATAAGAGAAAAGTAACTAAGACAGAATTTGGTACCAGAGAAGTGGGGTCAGTGCTGTAACTGTATCTGACCATGTGATTAAAGAGCCTTTGGGAATGGCTTGTGGAAAGAGTTTTTGGAATGATATGGAGATGCTTTAAAAAAAAAAAAAAAGAGCATTGGAAAACCTTAGGCTGTTCTGTATGAGAGATTTTGTTTTGAGCTCAGAAAACAGAATGCCAATAGAAATCCTGCCAGTAAAGACTAGGCTCCAGAGATTTCTTCTGGGAAGGACTGCTTTGGCTGTTGGACTCCAGATGACGTGTTTTATGCTTCAGTAGAAAGTTTGTCTACATTTTGCTCATGTTCACTATGTCCAGAGACTTTGCCTGAGACTAATAAGGGCAGCGGATTAATCTGGCAGAAAAAATTTCAAGGCAGTCTAATGTTGAGATGACGGCATACCTATTGTTGGGGTCTTTGAGCCAGATCTACGTTGAGAATCACGAGCAAAAAGCCCAGTGGAATGATTTGACACATTTTAGGTTTGGCCAGAAAGGAAGCACCAGTAAAGCTATGGACTGCAGAAACACAGCAGAAAATATCTCAAGAGCCAAGAACAGAAAAGATGGTCTGAGGGCATCACAAGAAGCAACAAGGCTCCACCTTTTACAGCCTCAAAATTGCTAAAGTGAAAGACTATCTTGAGAACAGACCCCAGAGCACCATGTTCCAGAATGGTGGCAGTCTAGGGAAGTTGTTGTCAGGATTAGGTTCACAGGAACTCAACCCCTATAGCCAAGAGAGAAGAAAGCTTGGCCACTGCTCTAGCGGTATCATTTAAGTGATGCTGGTTTTAGGTGAATGCAGAATACAAATGTGTAGGGGGCTACTGAAACTAGAGATTGATCACATGTGTGGGGCTAAAGCAACGCCAGCCCTGAAAACAGAGAAATCCCAAAAAAGCCACTTAAACAAGCTGTACCAGCTCTAAGAAGGCAGGAGGCCTAGGCCAGCCAGGCAAATAAGTTGCTAAGCAGCAGGGTTAAAACTGGCATCTTCTACTTGACTGTATAAATAAACATGCTACAGTGGTTAAATAGTTCCTTTTCTTCCATCAGGAGGATAAGGGCTCTGCCTGATCCCAGCTTGCATCTCTCTCGTTTCCCCTTCTCTCACCAACCTATCCCCTGGGAACATCTAGAGCTATAGCGGGTCTCTACACAAATGCTGTGAGATCTGGAAGGCTCCCACCCACATTTCAGAAGATGACCTAGGAGGCCAGGCAGTGTGCCCCTGAGAAGGCAGTGTATAAAGCTGTGAGAGTGAAGCTAAAGGCACAGTGGAGACCCCAAAAAGTTGGAGAAGCCAGGAAAGTGGATCATGTAAGGAAAACTGCAAGGAGGGAGCAGAGCCAGTCCAAGACAGAAGCCAGGGGAGCCACCACCACTGGAAGTGTACCAGGCGTGCAGCCACCCAAGCCCTTTGGAATTCATATCTTGCCACAGATTCCCTTGGATACTGCACATTGCACTCCAGGACTTAATGTTTGCCCTGCTGGATTCTGGACTTGCTTTGGTCCCATTCCTTTGTATTCCCTATTTGTACCTTTTGGAATGTTTGTACCATTATAATGTTAGAAGTATTTAACTTTCTTTCTGTATAGGAGCTTACAGCTAAGAGTTTGCCTTAAATCTCAGCAAACTTTGGACTTGGACTGTTCAACAATGCTGAAAATGTTAGGACTTTGGCAACTCTTAGAGATGGACCAAATGCCTTTTGCATAAAGGGTTATGCATGAGTTTTTGTGGGGCCAGGGGTGGAATGTTATGGCTTATGTCTAGATGTCCTGCCAGAGTTTCATGCATTTGTGGGGACTGGCTTTTCAGAGGTGGCTGAATCAAGAGTATGTGATGCTGGGATTCAGGGTGTGAGTGCTACACTCACCCTGGGGTGAGTAGTCTACATAGAATATAAGGGACAGAAAGAGTCTTGTTTCTTTCACTCCCTTGCTGCTTTTGCTGTCTTCCACAGCCATGAACGGTTACCACCCTGCCATGCCACCCTTCCTTGGAGCCAGTCAATTGTGGACTGAACCTCTACAAACTTTTCCTTCCTTACCTTGTGGTGTTGGGTATTTTGGCTCAGCAATGAGAAAAGTAATTAAGACAATGAGGAACACAAGTCGACATTCAATAATTTTGAGCTTTCTCCATGTATCATATATACACTGAATTACACTGTCCAAGCCACAAATTGCAACAAAGCAAGGATGCACTGACACACATTCTGAGCCCTGTCACCATCCAAGGCTTAAATAAGCTGGAGTCAGTCTCTGTAAAGCCCACTCCTGTCTGCTAACCTAGCCTCAAAGCCTCTCAGATCTTAGGTCAGGGGCTGGGGATTTAGCTCAGCGGCATAAACGCCTGCCTTGCAAGCGTGCGGTCGTGAGTTCGATCCCCAGTACCCCCCCCAAAAAAAGATCTTAGGTCAAAGGTTAGAGGAGGTCAGAGGGCAGGGGTGGGCAGACATCACCACTCTGCCTGACCAACCTGCAACCAGAGGACCAGGATCCCCAGAGGGAGGGCTGCCCAGCTGCAGTTACACACCAGCCCTTCTGTGTTGAAAATCAAACCCAAGAGCTTGAAGCACATGTAATGGTACTTGGTACTAAATCATAAACACAAAGTGAAAGCTAGAAGACTAATCTTCAATGCTGTGGCATTAAAAAAGACTTTAAATCAGTCTCTGAGTCAAATGGTATCTTCTCCAAACTTTAAGGGCATGTGACCTTATTTGGGAAGAGCATCTTTGCAGATATATTAGAATGAATACATTTTTACAGGATTAGACTGGACTTGAGTGAGTCCTAAACCCAGTAACCTATGGAGAAAGGACCAAGCCAGGTGTGGTGGCGAGCCAGGGGGATCACCAACTTTGATTCCAACCTGGGCAACTTGGTGACACAGCTTGCCTCAAAATAAAAAACCAAAGAAAAAAAATTTTACAAGACTGGGGATATAGCCCCCAATACATCACGGATTCAATCCTCATTACAATCAGTCAGTCAATCAATGAGAAGGCCAAGAGAGAAAGGAGCCAGAAACTGGAGACATCTAAGCAAAGGAGCACACCCTCCCTCAGAGTTTAGAGAAACTTGCCAACACCTTGATTTCAGACTTCTCAGGCCAAGAATTATGAGAGAATAAATCTCTGTGATTTCGAGCCACCCAAATCATAGCCCCTTGTGTGACAGACCTAGAAATCTCATATAGGATGCAAACACTGGAAGCAAAGATCAAGGAAGCAGTTCAGGACCGATTAGGCCACTTGAATACTCAGAAGGCACAAAATGGCTGGCTGAGGTGATAAAAGATGGTCCCAGTTTCTTCGCTATTCTTTCCATGAGGGGTAGGGTCTTGACCCCCTTGCCCTGAATCTGGGCAGGATCTTGGGCTTCCACAGCCATAAAATGTGGCAGAAATAATAGTTTCCAGTCCTAGGTTTTAAGGAACCAGCAATCTTGCACTTTCTGTCCCCAGAACACTTGTTCCTGGAGTCCTGAGCTGTCCTGTAAGAAATCTGCGGCCACCATACCTATTACAGAGGGCCTGAGACTACATGGAGACAAAGAGCCCCTCCCATGAACGCCACAGGCGCCCCAGACATCTTGGAGAGAGAGAGACAAGTGCTCTTATCACCCCCGACCAAATTGAAGCTAAGAAAAGTAAGTGCTGCCATTTTAAGATGCCAAGTTTGGGGATAGTTTCTTACGTAGCAACGGATAAGCAGGACAGCTTACAATGTTCAACTTCTAATACCAAAGTACAAGCAAAAGATGTTGTAACTTTAAAAGGAAGTACTAGAGAAAATTCGGATCAAGGCAACAGGAAACGATTATTGTCCTAGGAAGGCTGGCCACAGAAACTACTGTATTTAGCTTGCAGTTTAATAATGCCTGAGCTTCTAATCACGGAAAGAGCAATCACCAGAAGCAAAAGCACCTGAAAGCAGATCAAAGATGACCGGGTTTTAAATGAGAATTTGTTGTATGCTGAAATACTAGAATAAACTTCAAGGGGAAAAAAATATCCCCAGCAGATCTCCACACAGAGTAAGGGTTGGGTACTGAGGGTGGTTTGAGCACCGGAGGATGAACCCGACCAGCTTCTATCCTAGGCCACTTGGCACCCGACACGTGCTATTGGATCCAGGCGTCAAAGGGAAGCTCAGAGGAAGGCTCTTCGTATTTAATTGCTCCATGAGGCAGAACAGCCTTTTGTGTCACAGAACTGTGATATGAAATGACTTGCTGCTTAACTTCCTTCTAAAGTACAAGGCTTCAAAGACTCTACTCATGTATTTTCTGTGCACCAGCAAGAGGAGAGACTGCCAGATGTTCAGTAATATTCTAATAGGAAGGAGAAAAGTTTCAAAGGCACAGATTTGGTCCACCCTTGATGCTGAACCAGGGATGACTCTTCCAAAGGTCCCGATGACTTGGGGAGCCCTATACATGGAGGACAGAACAGTGCCCACACTGGGTTCGCTCTCTGGGGAATCCCTACTGCTGCTAACTAGCCCAGCACCATATACCCATTACACAGGTTTAACCAGCTACCTAGCTGCCTAAGTCACTGGACAAAAGTCAGGCTGCACGTATCATCCCATCTCCCGATCCACCATGAGCATGCAATAACCGAGTATCACCTAATGTGTGACCACCAGGCTCCTTTCATTTCCATAAACGAGTGCAAGGGATCTTAGGGGACATCTGCGTCGGCAGTGAGACCACAAGATGGTTGGTTCTGGGTCAGTTTGGCTGAGCACAGCACCCAGATTATTTGGTCACACACTATTCTACATGGTCTCTCTGATGATGCTCTCAGGATGAGATTAATATTTAAATTGGTAGACTCTGAACACTGACCTCATCCAAGTGGTAGCAAAGCTTGCCAGCTGATAGCTTCAGAACTGAACTGCACTATCACTTCTCTCTTACCCTCAGGCTCCTGCCCACCAGCTTAGCTTGCAAATGTGGGGCTTGCTAGACTCTGTAACCGTGTGACTCAGTTTCTTAAAATTAATCTGTATCTGCACACATCCTACTGGTTTCATTTCTCTGAAGAACCCTGTGATGGATTAAATACTGGTGGTCACCTAACACCAGCTGAATTAAATCAGCACGGTGCTGAGCATAGATGTTCCACCTAAGGAACGTTGCCAGCATAAATAGAGACGTGGAGAAGACGAGTGAGGCACTGTGGGTTTCTCCAAGTGTTGCTGTTGGAGCTGGAGAAGCTCTGGTCCTCACATAGAGCATCGCTTCCTGGCTCCAGAGGGGAAGGCGTGTGCTGCTTGGTCTCCAGGACAAACTCGTGCATGCTGGCTTTCTGGCACGTACTCAACTGTGCTTATCATCAGGGCATCCATGTCACTGAGGATGGCTGTGGTGCTTTTCAGGGAAGCCTTGGTTCTTATTTTGAGTGTGACTTCTTGGCTCCAGCGTAGAACCCTCAACCTACAGCACAGCTCCTTCACCCTGCTGGCACTGACTTTCTAGCTTCCACTGCTGACCTTTGGGCCTTCCCAACATGGATCCATAAAAGAGACTGGCATGAGTCCTTCTCGTGTGTTCTAGACCTCCAGTTGGGCTCGTGGGAGGCACTGTCATGGGCTCTAGGTCTTCATCTGGACTCATGTAGGACATTGCTGTGGCATTCAGGCCCTTGGCTGAATATTCTGGGTCTTAGTGTTGTGGACAGATTTCCTGCACTTTCTTGTGTTAAACTCTGGGTGACCGTCATAAATAATATTATAAATTCTGTGTCCTGACTCCAACTGTTCTCCTCACAACTCCTAACTACAACCAGCCCTAATACAGTGCCATGGCAACTCACAGCCTTGTACCACCTTTACAAGACACTAGTCTGTGATTTAGTTGCTCATACTCTATTGGTAGCGATTAACTTTTCCACTAACTTCTTTTCCACCCCTTGGCCTCTGCTTGTTTCCCATTCCCATTCCAACAAAGGTAGTCAATCTCACTCCAAACTACACCTCAAATCTAGTGGTCAGGCTAGAGGACGTGGCAGCCATAGACAACCCGATTGGTCAGGTTGGTGGCAACACAAGGAACAAAACTCAATAAACTGGTCATAATTCGCTACTGAAACCTCCCCTTCCAGGGCAACGGGGGCGGGAGGTGCTCAGTCTCCTGAGATGCCCCTGGGCTCCCCGGCAGGCCGTCACAGGCATCAATCAAGGTGTGTCCCCCACATACTAGACTGGCTGATCAACCAGGTTGACTGTAACTTGCCAAGTGCGCAGCTGCTGAGACTGAAGGACCTTTGCTTCAGGAAAGGGCAGACAGGATACATGACATACAAAGTGGCCCCCCGGCTGAACTGAATCCTTGCTAGAGCTAGGGAGGTAGCCTCCCCAAATTAGGTGATGCTCGCAAGGAGGCGAACCATGTTGGAGGCTATTGCTAGGGTGCTTCTTCTCGAATGCGCACCCAGCGTGACAAATCTGGTTGGCTCTAGCAACTTGGAGGCTTTTTTATCCTTTAGACAGCAAATTGTCACGCATGGGAATCCTTGGTCATTTGTGTCTATTTTGTACGACCTCTGCTGGCCACTTTGACTTCCATAGTTCACCGAAGTTAAATGTTGGGTATGTCTACTCTCCATAGGAGAGATGTGACAGACCCTGCCCAAAGACTACAACTGAGCTCACAGCTCTGCCACGCAAAACTGCCGCACTCTGGTGACTCACTAGTAAATTCATCAAGTCCTCATTCCAGAGAGCCACATGCCAGAGCCATGGAGAAGTCAGGGTACAAAAATCAGAGTCTCTGTACCTCCAGGACTGGAAAGACAGCCATGGTCTTGAGCTACCGCTTCCTGACTCCCCTTGCCAACAGAAACTGTCACCTCATATGTGACATCTGGTGTCTGGTATCTGCACGGCCTATGAGATCAAATTCTCGGGGCAAGAATCAACTCCTTCATCCATTCCTGACCTTTCATTCTGGTCTCTCTGGCCTTATCAACTTGCTGAAGCTTCTGCTCTCAGTTAAACACAAATCTAGATGTTTCCACAAGGTAGTTTGTAGCTCTAACTAGAGTTCATAATTAATTGACTTTAAGCAGCAAGAGAGGTTATCCAGACAGTCCAGATGAGGTAGATTCAATAGAAAGACCTTACGTGCAGAGCTGATGCTTCTCTGAAGATCTTCTGACTATAGACAGTCACTTCCATATCTTTCCAACACACGTGAGGCCAGCCTGAGACAGTGCTGGCAATTCGGTAAGCCAGGAACCTCCCAGACGTACACGCCTCTCTGCTTAAACTCCTCCAATCTCAGTTTCCCATCTGCAAAGTAGGAAAACTGAAAGGATCTATCTCCCTGGGTTGATCTGAGGATAACAAATCAGGACTCCAACAAGGAAGAAAGATTACTGTTCACGCAACGGATGCTATTATGGCTAATGGACCTGTGTCCTTGAGAAAGGAGCTTACAGACTACTGGACAGTTTTCATAATAACTATAACGAAATATATTTGCTAAAAACTTAGGTGGGCATAAAACATACCCAGCACTAACAGTTACCGAAGCATATCTAGGGTACAGGGGAAGGCAGTTATTTTAAGTATATAATACAGCCAGGCACAATCTCCCCATTGCTTCTAATTTGGGGCCCAATATGCTGCAAGGAAAGGTTTTTACCCAGATTTGTGGTACAGTGTCGCCTTTTTAATGGAAAATCACTCATTTACTCGACACTTTATTGACTACTCAGAGTATACTAGTGGATGGGAATAACTAGGTTCAACAGCAACAAAAACCCTTTATTGTCTGACTCTTTTCTCTTCATCTAAGAAAGTAAACAAATATCTCACTTTCAAATGTAGCAAAGAAGCTGGTGAAAAAAACGAGGCGGAAAAGGAATTCTGTGAGAGGAGAGAGAAAGGAGGAAAAGGATTAGCATTACAACCAGCTTGGCTGGAACCTGCCTTTGGACAAATAACAGTAAGGAAGTCAGTGAACATTTTTGGCTTCCTGGAAGACCAGGCAGTTAATGCTACTGTGGTCAGCTCTGTCCTTAGCCTCCACCTCCCAATCCCACTCGGTCTTGACTGGACAGGCTGAGATAGCACCACAGCACCCTTCTCCAAAGAGCAGCAGGTAGGGAGATGATGAACATTTTGCTTTTGTTGCCGTGGACCTGAAACACTATTAGTTTAGCTGATACCAAAATTCAATGACTCCTAAAACAATGCTCTCGGGATCCTGAATGGCTCCACAGACTTACATCACTGTTTGTTACACATTTCACAGATGCAGAGGATTTCAAGAGTGGTCATAAATCCTCACTAGTCCAGCCAACCAGCTTCCACATCAGTAAAGGCTCATTTGACCTTCTAAAGCAATAAAATAGAACTTTTACCTGTTTTGACATTGCAAGGATCTGTAATATTTTTATTTGACAACACCACCGTACCGCTTTCAAAACATCTGGAAACCACTGCTTTTAACTAACTCCACATTACAACTGTCAAAAACTGAACTCTAGAGCTGACTTCTTTTGAAATGTGGCAAATTACTACTAAAAATACACGCTGCAGTTGCTTGTCATTGTTTTTCCAAAAAAGTGCACAGAATTAATTTAGAACATTTTAAAAAGAACCGTTCTGTTCACACAAAGAATAAATGCCCTTTGTGCACCAAGTGTGACTTCCCTGGTGATGGGATGTTTTGTATTCAGTGTGGCCAGTATAGAGCGCTACCTTAAAATTGATCATCTAATAAAACCTGTTAGGGTGAGAGTTTACAATTACTGCTTCCACAGCAAAGGCTATCTATGAATCAAGTGTTCCAACCGGGCATTTACTATGTCCGTGTGAGCCAGGATCAAGCCAAATCATCACGAAGGCAAAGAATATTGAGTCAACATCCATTTGTAAAAATGGCAACTTAATTACAGTATCGTCCCTATGTATATTAATATGACATTGCAATTACATGAAGAAACATATAAATTCACACATAGCTGGAACCACATAAATACACAGTTCCTCCATATATTAGTCTCTGTAAAAAGTTTATTTAAAACCACGGAAAATTATACAGCCTCAACACTGTTTATCTGCCTAGTCTAAACTAGAGCACCAAATGGCTCTCTCTTCTAAAGTGTATGCGTCCCTGGAAGAAATATTTAAAACTTAAAAGTTTAAGAAAAGGATAACTCCTGTTTTTGCCAATAAATTATCACCGGAAACTTAATTAAATCTGAATTTATGCTACACACACACCCATTACCATCCAACAGCATGACCTTTTCTCTCATCAAATGACAGAACCTGAAGTCACCCTATTAAGAATTTTTTTTAAAGTCTCAAATGTCACAACTAAAAAAAGTAACAAGTATACTCATACACTAATATGAACATCCATTAGGGTTGTATTTTCTCAGAGAGCATCCATCAAGCAAGAATTGCATAAAAATCACACCTTATTTGTACCAAGTGAACATCGTCTATTTAAATGAGTCATGTTACAACTTGTTACAATGAACTAGATGTATAAAAGTAAAAAAACCAACAGTCAATTTAAATAAAATTAGTACTATACATTTTCATTATTGCATGCCTAAGAGTTGAGAGGGTCCAATTTTTGAAATAAACTAGATTTTCCTTATAAAATGATTCCAGTGGTATATGCAGAGGCTCATACTAATGTCACTTTTGCTCTGGTCACACAGTCCTTTATCTGTCCATGCACCATGGTCCCAATTCAAAAACCCAATGGATATATGAATACCTAAACACCCTCCTGCCATTGCTAGCTTTCTCTTCTCTCATATCCAGTCCATGAAGCCAATTCCACACCTCCACATACCACTTTCAAAGAGCTCTATCAGCCTTAGGATGAATCCTAAGATCACTTTGTTCAACCAGCATGCTTTGCGATCACGCTAGGGCTGGAAGCTGCAAGGATAAACAAGATATGCCCTTTAATATATATGTCCAGTGTCCACCTGCAGGATGAATACAGGAGCACAGATGCAAGCTCACGGCCCAGCACAGTGCTGCTCAAGAGAAATATAACGCAAGCCACAAAGGGGAAGCTTAAACTTCCACGTACAATGGTAAATTTTCTAGTGGGCACGATGCAAAGGGTAGAAATTAATAACTGCAGTGAATTTCAATATATTTTGTTTAGCCAGATGGAAGACATCATATCCACATGTTATTAAAAATGTTATTTCATGAGTTGGTTTGTACAAGTCTTTGAAGTTGACCATACCTTTGGCATGGCTCTACAGTGTACCTCCTCCTTGCAGACGGTCCACATTTCAGAACGTTCACTGGGAGCTCTACTGGAGAGTACAGGTGGGAAGCATTTCCATCCCAGCGTGAGGCGCTAGCCAGCTGGTCTTCTAGGAGCGCGGGGTAGCACAGAGTGTGTGCAGACCACACAAGGCCTCACGTGAAGACTGAAAGGCTCAACCTCTATTCTTAGAGTAACAGAGCAGCAAAAGGTGGCATGATAAAATGTCCTCACTGTGGAAGGTGGCTTCCTGGAGGAAGAGTAAAACATGAACTGGAGACAGGAAGATGGACAATGAGCCCTGGAGAAGATGAGCTGGACTCAGAGAGACTTCTGAAGGTAAAACCCAGTGGTTTAAAAACACAGATCTATAGATCAGAATCAGTGATTGAAGAATTCTCTTCTAGTCAAGATAAAAAATTAGAAATAAGAAAATTTGAACCTTTTATGCCCTGGAGGGGGGGTGATGAAATAGTGGTAACCACAAATCATAGATTGTCATGGTGCCTTTAGAAATGTCCTTGCTGGGGAATGCACAAAAAATTTTGCAATGCTTTGTGGCTCCCTAAATTCTATTCCTCAGAGTTTGAGTGATCCAGCCTAGGCCACAAAGTGAGTTCAAGGCTAGTCTGAACTGCAGAGCAAAGCCCTGTCTTGAAAAGACAAAAATAAAAAAGTAAATTCATTCATTCATTCTACTACTAAAACCTTAGTGTGTAAGTAAAATCCAAAATTCTGGGGGAGCTACTATTTTATACTGTTAGTTTATTAAGAAGAACATAGGGTCCAATATGTGCCTGTTATTCTGTATATTGATTTTTTTAACTTATTACACATATGTCTATTTTTAGCACAGAGTATGTGCATACCACACAAGGCCTCGCCTGAAGACTGAAACCCCCAGAACTTTTATCCAAAATTGCTACACAGAGATTTAGTATCTTTAATATATTAATTGTTTATATAGGCATTCGCTTACTGTGTGTATTGGATCTATGACTATAAATAAAAATAGCTTTATCCAAATTGAGTTTCCTCTTCCTACTCCAATTCCATGGATAGTTTCCTCAGGATATACTTCACAAAAAGATGGGAATTTATGGGTCCATAGCAATGTGGTTTTATGTTTAGTTATTAGTATACATCACCAGATTGTAGCAAGAAAGACAGTATGCCATGCTGCCAACATTTCCGAGCATCCTAACCAATAGAGAGCTATAATTCTGATAACTTCCCTTACAAGTATGTCTTAATTTTTATTTCCTGAATTGTCAGTAATGACACACCTATTTCTCATGATGATATTGTGTCTCAAATTCCCTATGCACCTCTCCTAACCACTTCACATGAGGACTTTGGGTTCTGACCTTTGCTATCTCCATTCTTTATACTTCAGATAATAACCACTTAATCTTTTAAGCTGTCCCATTATTTTCACCCAGACTGTGCCATTCCATTTAATATTTATTCCACTGCCTCTGGCTAGGCTATTTTTCTTCTATGCTTTTGATATCCAGGCCCATCTGTCTTATGGATTTCTCCATTGCTTCAGTGGTCATAAGTTTATCTTCCCTATACAGTTGCATTAGAAGTGCTATTCCATTTTCCTCGAGTTATAAATAAACACAAAGGAATTTAAAAGTAGAGGTCTTTATACTCAAATCAATAAGTAGGGAACTTTCAAGTATGAGTGAGATTTGCTCAGATAGTTCCCAAAGTGGATCTGACCACATTATAAAATAATAAGACACCATAAAACCGCTACCCTTCTCTGATCAGTAGTATAGTGAACATAATAACCAAGAACTGAAACTTCCAGCTCCTCCTAGAGGGGCTCAGTATCCCATAATATTGCTGAGTCTTATTTATTTAAAGTTAACTTTCAGCAAGAAGATCATCGATGTACAGAAGCAATCATCTGAAGACATACTGTCACCCAGGAATATAAAACGCAATCCAAGCCTGACACGGTGGTATAACCCCAGCAGTCTGGCTCAGCCAGATCTCAAATTCAAGCCCAACCAGCGCAATCCAGCAACTTAGTGAGACCTTGTCTCAAAATTTAAAAACAGGATGGGCACGCTGCCCAGTGTGAAAGCCCTGGTTTCAATCCCCAGTACTGAAAAAATTACAGTACAGTAAAAACGGCTATGGAGACATTTACATTTTAATATAATGAATTACAAGGTTAAATTTAGGAATTCCTTCCCATAGGTAGAAAATGAGGCAAAAACGAAGAAAAAAAAAAGCACACACATTTACAAAACTTAGACTGCACTGTATATTATGTATGAAACATAAAAATCGGTAAGTAAATTCATGGAAAGATTAATAGCAGTTACCTGTGAGGAAGTAGGATTATGGATAAATTTTACTCATGTCTTTATATTCTTTCTGCAATACATACTTACACACCTGACATAGCTACACATCTTCATATACATATATACAGATAACATACTTCTGTTCTTTTAAAAACTTTTTTACATGAAGGCAGAAAATATTAAAGCATTATACTAAATCAAATGCTACTAAAATACCTCAACGCTCATTTAAGCCACAGCTCACTAAACATAAGCATCCCACACTCCCCCCACCCTACCCCCGCCATAGAGGCCTTTCCTAGCATCACTTCCTACGCTAGGTCTAGTAAAGAGTCATTATAATAAAACACAAAGATTTCCCCAAATACCCAAAACTTCTGATTGCCTACCCTTTTTTAAGATTATAGTCTCAAAAGCTTATAATTTGTAGTTACAAGAGCTACATAAAAAACAGTGATATTGCTAAACTGTAGAAAAAATCATGCTACTTAAATACTGATGCATTTGCTAGGAATGATAAAATGATCCATGTTTAATCTTTGCTTAAAATTCTTTAGCAAGAAAAAGGAGGGTAGAGTAAAACAGATGAAACCAAAACAGCAGAAAGCTGAAATGCTGAAGTTAGGTGATAGATACATGGTTTAGTACCACAGAATATTATATTATTTTATTTTGGATATATTTGAAATTTTTCAACTGTGTTTTCCGTATTAGTGTTTTGAGAAAGTGCCGTGAAAAATGAATAGCAATACACACACAGGCACAATCATTCATCATATCAACCCATGTAACATAATTAGGGTAAGAGCCATATTTTCTCTTCCTTTTTAACACATCAGAGTGACTGTTCAAAGTAAGCAGTCTACCTGAAAATCAGAACAGAACCCTGGCCCTTCTTTTTCTTTTAGGCAGAGTATAAGCACATAAAATCAACTGCAAACATCTTTCATACCTATCTATAGATACGATTAAAAAAAAATTTTTTTTTTTTTTGGTACCGGGGATCGAACTCACAACCTCACACTTGCCAGGCAGGCGCTTAAGCCACTGAGCTAAATCCCCGGCCCCGTTTAAAAAATTTTTAAATTTCCTGCCCAGAGCCAGATCAGACCAATAGTCAGCATCACCCGGCTTGTGAGATTTGTAATGTAAGACACGCGCTGCTGTGAATGGTCTGAGGAACCTGGTCTCCTGCGAGACACAGACAGGGCGGAAGGCCTCCACCTTTCTCCAAGAAGACAGCGAGCCGACCTAATGCGAGCAAGCTGCAGGGGGGAAGGCCTCTGCCCTCAACAGAGACCAGGCCACCACGATCAACATCTTACCTTTTAGCCTGTTCTCCACAATGGTTATCAAGGGGTGATATGGATACTAAGTATCTGGGATCCCCAAGTAGATGATTTCCCAGGGTTTCACAAATAAAAATACTCTCGAAACACTTTCCTAAGACATGGTTAAAGAATTCCATGGTTATTATCACAAGATATCCTGTAACTCCTCGCAGGCTGCAAAGCAGGTTTTATTTCCATCTTACAGATGCGGAAACTGAGGTTCAGAGTTATAACAACTGCTCTTACACACTAAACTCTCCTGACTTCAAGGACAGTGTTCCTTTCACTTCCTGATGCTTCCCCTGGGGCCTCTGGGAGGGAAAGATGGAGGTGCTTCACCAGGACAGCAAGGCAGGGCCAAAAAGAGGGCAGTTAGCAGCAGGTTTAATACTCTTCGACTTCAAAACATGACCTCCCGAGTAGCCATTATTTCCCAATGCCAGTCTTCGCTGAAAATATGGCCACTTCCACCGATCACACTGCACTGGGTCTCATGTTCTGTGCCTTGCTTTCCCTGTCTTCACAGCAAGCTCTCTTAACCTAAGACACCACATTAACGGCTATTTTCTATGTATTCGCTGAGCAGCACTGGGATGGAAACCAGGGCCTTGCGCGTGCAGCAACCTACCACCGAGCACCATCCTGAGCCCTACCATTGAGAGCGAAGCCTACCTCGCGGACTTCATGGAGCTGGCCGGGATACTGACTCTTGGTTCTTCGGGCGGCTGCAGGCGACTTGTGATGCGTGACCGTGACCACAGCAGGGGCCCCCGCAATGAGGTGTCTCTGGCTGCAGGGAGACGCAGAATTGGGCGTTCCATGGGGGAGCAAAGTGAGGCTTCGGCTTCGGGAGCTTGGAGTACTCTAGAATAAGCAACAGGTGTCAAAGACTCAACAACTGACCGGCAGAACATGACTCCTAAGGGTGCCTTTCATTTACCTGGGACCCTTTCATTTTCCCCTTTGCCTGCTTAGAGGACAGAGGCATGGGAGGTGCGACATTGCTGAGGTCCCAGATCCCAGATATCACTTAGGAAAGACAAGTTGTGTTAACTGTCCTCCTGCTGTGTTATCTCTTGTCCCATACCATGACCATGAAGAGTAAAGAAACTCCCCCCAGACACCATGGACTCATGAGTTCCTTCCTCTGCGCTGTCTCCTCTTCCTAGCATGTGCTTTGCCTCCTGGGTGGAAAACGCCTATGGAACCTTCAAGGCTCCACTCAGTGTGGTCTGCTCTGGGAAGCACCTCGCTGGTTTTTTTAACCTCTCCGCTCTCTTATTCTACTACACCGAGATGCTTATTGTGTAGGCCCTTTCTTCAGGGATTCATTCATATTCAACTTTATATCCCCAAGGCATAGCACATGGTAACTTTTTAATTTATTATGTGTCTAATAAACACTTGCTGGATGAATAAGACTCTAAATTACCCACCTCAATGGTTAGTTCTAGAGCTTACATTCTATCCAGTAGTAACATATAATCCTAATTACAATTAAGTCTACAATAAAGCTGGTATCTAATCTTACTGAAGATAAATTTTTCAGTAACTAGACAACCATCTAAAAAGCAAAGATGGATTCATCTCTGAAAGACCCAAACTGTAGCAAAAATTTAAACAACAAAAAAAGCTCACTATAAGAAAACACGTAGCCAAGAGGCAGAGAAGCCCTAACACCTTGAAATTCAAAAGCTATAAAAAAGAAAAGCTCCATAAATTTTATTACCTAAAAACGGAAAAGTTCTGCAAGGAAATAAACCACTACTACCATTGATAAAGCCAAGTGTTAAACTAGAAAAATGAAAACTTTTATTGATGGGCAAAACATGAACAGATGGTTCACAAAAAATGTAAATGGCCCTTAGACCGCACAAAACATATGTTCAACTGACTCATAAGATAAATGCAAATAGAAACTACATTTAAACATCATCTTTTACCCATCAGATGCGCACAAATGCACACACTTGAGCCAACAACTACTGACAGTGTCCCAGAGAAACAAGTTTATGAAAGAAAAAGATGACAAGCTTCTGAGGAGGGCAGGGTGGCAGATCTGTGACAGCTGTAAGGGCACCTGTCTGGGTCCCAGCAAGCCCTGCGTCTGAGAATATATCCTCTAGAGACACCTGCATCCAGGTGAAATGTCATCAACAATCCCGAGTCACTACAAAGTAGGTAATGACAAAGAATGTGAAACAACACAAACATCCATCAGTGTGGAACAAGTTAAATAAACTGTGATATACCTAAAAATAATGGAGTACCCCAACCTACAACAGAATACTGATATGCCCCTGTTAGTTGATCTTGAAAAATTTCTAAATTATACAATTAAGTATAAAAACCAAGGTGCAGAATCTTTGTGTGATATGCAAAGTTCTATGTCAAAAGAGAAAATAAGTATTTTGGTTTTCATTATTATTTAAAATTATTTGCTTAAAACACAGAAGTACTCTAAGAATGATACACATAACACTAAAAGGATACACATAACACTAAAATAGTAGCTACTTTTTGTGGAGAGAATGCAAGAATAGGAAAAAAAGATTTTTTCACTTTGTATGTCTTGTCAGTCTTTTACTTTGAAGCATGTCAATGTGTTACCTATTCAAAAAATTTAATTCTGAGTAAAATTTATGTTCTAAATGTCCTGATGCTTCACTTAGCTTGAGAAAGGGCAGGTGGACAATATGCTGAAATCATGCCAGGTTTAGCAGTATAATTATCAAATATTTACTGAACATCTACATATGCCTAGTAGAATACCTACCATGAAATATTAGAAAAATACAAGATGTACAAGACAGTTTTCTGCAGATGCTCATAACATTGGTGATAAAAGACATCACATACACAGAGTGAAAAATCCAAGTTGTGTGTAACAAGATGCTAATTTAGCAACATAGCCAGAAGATATCAGAGAAATGAGAAAGGAAGGTAACAATGAAGAGCTGATCTCATCACAGAAAGACGCTCTGACGGTGAAGAGCTGAAGCCCAAGTTGGACTTGGAAAGAGAAGAAACTGGGCGTCAGAATACACGGCTGGGATATTCAAAGTTGCCTTGGCCTCAGAAACAGCACGGCTCTAAAAACTGTTAAATGTTGAAATTAATCATGTTACAAGTCACCAAGAGATCAGGGTGTGGGAGCCAGGGTAGAAATCAGAATTCTATTTCTGAATCTACTATTAGTTTCTAAAGGTCCTCTAGATTTAATCTGCACACAACTAATAGGAAAACAGGTGAAGATGGGAACTAATGTACAGCTCTTAAACAACCTCATGTATATTAGGTAACTGGAGAAATGTGTGGTCTGAGAATTACATTAGCTCAATCACAATGAGTCTGAAGGTAGATGGCTGCCAGAGTTTAATCTTTACTTCGAGTGTGGAAGAGTAAAAAAGCTATTTCCCTAATCCTTTAATAACAGTAAATTTGCCTAAGTATTAAGAGTCCACTGAAATACATTGTGATTGTTTGAAATGCTCATTCCAATCCAAAAAGAGAGCAGCTTTTCACTGGGCTTTGAGACCAGACAGACAAGTTTCACTTCCCTACCTCCGCCACGTTCCAGCCATTTGACCTTGTGTGAGTTATTTAAGCTTTCTCATTAAGCATCAATTGCCCAATCTTTAAAACAGGGATAATAATAATGACCCTTAAAAGCCATGTAAAGATTAAATTAGATTACGCATGTAAAATGCTTATTACAAAATCTGACATGCAGGAGCTGGGTGTTTGTTTCTTGTCCTGGAGTTTGTTTGTTTGTGTGTTTGTTTTGGTTTGGGTTGGGTTTTTTTGTTTTGTTTTGTTTTGTTTTTTTGGTCCTGGGGATCGAACTCACGACATTGCACTTCGCAGGCAGGCACTTATGCTGCTGAGCTAAATCCCCGGCTAACTTTTTTTTTTTTTTTTTTTTTTGGCACTGGGCAGCAAACTCATGACCTCGGGCTTGCCAGGCAGACGCTTATGCCGCTGAACTAAATCCTCAGGCTGGGTGTTTGTTTCTTTACCTTACTTAAAACTTGATCAGCACCCATTCCTGTAAGCCAGTGGAAGCCGCAGGCTGGGAATAGAACCAGGAAGTCAGCCTGCCTTTCCCGAAGCCAGCCGGCACACGGTTTGGGAGACAAGAACACCCTTCCCTAGCCCAACATAGGCAACCAGCTAAATCAGAGGAACACAGGCTGGACAACAGCACCTGAGGGACAAACACCACTTGATGCATGTATTGATTGACTTTGCAGGCCTGGTGAGGCCGGAAGTCTGAGCATCTGTTTAGAGGATAACAATACGCAGTATACCAACTATGGGGGATCTCCTTCTGTCTTGTTTTTGAAATTCTATGTTGTTCTCATTGTTTTGTTTTGTTTTATTGTTATGTTTTATTTCCTTCAAAAAATAAATAAAAAGTAAAACTTGATCAATGAAGGGCTTAGTGATTTTTAAAATGCTAAGAAGTTACTTAGCACAAAGGCTTAGCAGCCACTGACCGCCTCATTATCCACCGCATCAAAGTGGGATGAAGCACAAAAATATTTTAATATTTCTATGGTCAACAAACAGATATCAAGACTGCAGAAGAAAACTTACTGCCTGCCTGTCTTTCTCTCTCTCATATACACCGCCACACACTAAATTCTCAGTGGACTAGAAGACCTTTCAAGAACCAGTGAGGAAATCAGTGAAGGCAGCAGACACCTTTGCCTGTAGCAATATCACCATGGATGGCAATAAATCAAGAAGTTCACCCAGGTGCCAAATTATTCCACTGCGGATGTCTAAACTCGTGATCATTACTTAATGGCTGTCATTTGAATTCACAAGCAGTACCATGAGTCGAAAAACCTTTAATTTTCCATTAGCTGTGAGATTCTCACAGTTAATTCATGCCCATGCTTTTCCTCCCAGGGTAAATGTGAGCAAAGCCATCTCACCTTTGGTGAATCCCACAGGTAATCAGTACAAAAGGTGAGAAAGAGCAGCAAATTACAAGCACTATCAATGAGCAGGCTGTCTTTCCAACACAAAGCCTCTCTAAATGTCCAGGTTTGTTCTAAAATTGTGTTTGGATCTGAACATTTACCCCTGCTACTAATTTTAAATGAAATATTAACAGAGTCTGAGGAAAAACATGACAGCATTTGGCTCCAAATATTTACTCCGATGGGGACAACTAGAAATGCCAAATGTGCCATCTGTGGAGAATTCTAAGTTGCGAGTGGCGATTTCTCCCTTTTTTACCTAAGAGACTGCCTTGACGCTGCCAGCAGCTGCTCCCTGGCTACACCTGTGTCCTGTCCCTTGTCCCTCATACTCCCACACAGGGCTCCCGGATGGCAGCTACCAAGATTGGGGAGCAGGAGAAACAAAGTGTTCAGCTCCAAGCTGCCTGTCATTCTGTATAATGCCCACACCATTGGTTGGATGCCTACCCTTTCCAGGTTGCAAAGAAGGCAGAGCACAACAGCTCTTTGCATCTTGTGAAGGAAAGGCTTGTTTGCAACGGTCAGGACTCACTAGAAACAGTATGTCCAGTCAAGGGAATCAGCGGACAAGCCCAGAGGATGGAAGCCTCTTCTCCCAAGCATAGAGCAAGAAGCTCTGGACCACCCAAAGGGTTCCAGCCCACCTAGAGCTCTGATGCCACATGGCTGCCTGGAAGCGTGAGCCAGCCCCTCAGGGAGCATACTACTGCCACCGCTGCCTGCGTTCAAACCCCGGCCGTGCTACTATACTTGGCAGCAAGTAAAGGAATCTGGGTAGTTTCATTTCTAAAATGCAGTATTACCTACTTCAGCAGATTGTCAAAGAACAAAATGAGAAAACGTAGAGAAAGCACCATGTAGCAGCTACAGTAAGTATCACCATTAATAATAAAAAAGGCTTTCAAGCACCACTGTGGTGAATGGCAAAGTGTTCAGCAAGCCACACACATGAACCTAATGGCTGACATTTCCTTAAGACCTTCTTTAAAAAATTAATCATCTCAGCCACTGAAAAACCATTTTCTTCCAAGACAACCATGTACATAAAATATTATTTCACATTTTCAGAAATCCAGTTGTTATAGAAAGCAAAGCACCTATAGACAGATTACTACAGTGCTCAATGGATAC
The DNA here is from genome assembly GCA_004027295.1 of Dolichotis patagonum. Lineage (NCBI taxonomy): Eukaryota > Metazoa > Chordata > Mammalia > Rodentia > Caviidae > Dolichotis > Dolichotis patagonum. Next base: position 9,936 of record PVJX010021363.1, on the reverse strand, counting down.
TAGAAGTAAAGAAGTTAACAAAAATTTCCAATTAATAAATGGAACAAAATACAAAGTCCCAAACAGAAAAAGGATGATCATCTGATCCTAAAAACCTTTCAAGACACACCAAAGCAGTCTGTAACTGCTGTATTAGAATTTAAAGACTCGGAGGGAGCTAGGGCTGTCTTAATGCACTGACGTCTTAAATGCACATTTATAGTAACTATATTTCTACTGTAGGAAACTTTTTCTGATGGGAAAAACTTCCAAGACAGCTAATTGCAACAGTATTCAAATGACATTTAATTTGGACCATATCTTTCTCATTTCCACGAATTCCTTCACACCAAGAGGAGAGAAAAAGACACTGGGGGGAGGGGGGTTGCCCAAGAGAAGCTTAAAAACAAAAATTCAAGCCCATTTGGCTATATATTTTACAAAATAGTTTACTAAAACCATTTCATTACATCCTTTCTCTCTTCCTCTGGAAAAAAATTACTGGGCCACTTCCAAAATGGCAAAGGCTGAGCATAAAAAATGTGATTTATTCCTTTTCTCTCAAAAGTTACACACATCTCAAAAAAGAAGGGAAAAGCATAACCATCTTTAAAACAGAATACTGAGAGTCTTAAATATATTCAGAATTTCATTTTGCTGGTAGTCAACATCTGAATAAAATGTGGGCTAGTTTTGAAATCAATCCATTCCACTGTTTTGCTCATTGGCTTCACATCGACCTTCTCAATTTCTGTTTTTGTTTAAATTTTCTGTTATCTTGAGCTTTAAAACAGACTTAAAGTAGAAATAAAGATTTTTTTATACTGGGATGTTTTCCAAGTTCATATCCATGATTCACTTTCCAAAGTCATTTTAGCGCTCTTTTTCCAAATTTCAGTCCTCTTCGAGAAGTAGGAGCTTCAATCTTATGTTACCCAAGCCTAGGTAATTTTTTTTCGTTGTTATCCACAAACCTTTAGAAAACCTTAAATATTTTTCACTAACTGCATACCAATCCCCTCTTACAACACACGCACACATGGACGAAGGATAAACTGCTTCTCCCAGAAGGCGGTCTCTCGGCAGCTTCTAAACACTCTGCCCCAAATACATGGTTACGCCAGCAAATGCCAAATCTTCAAACGCGCCTTGCAAGGAAACACATGTATTTCCGCTTCCCACAAGTAGAGAGAAAAAATTGGACATTTTTAGCTTGTCTTTTCCCTCTACTGTCCTCAGGTTCTACTCCTCCTCTTGTCCCCCACAAATCCTGCCAACTCTTCTAACAGCGAATCCATCCACACTAGAACCTCTAGGCATCCTTCAGGTCCAGCCTGAAAGTCCACAGAAAGGACTGGTCTTGTGCACCTGGCCTTTATGCCACAAAAACCCCCTTTTCTTGTCCGCTTCCCCTAGACCCGTACCGAGTAGTCGAGTGTGATTCTACCGACTCAGCTCCCCGTCTCTGAGCTCTGCACCCTCCGCCAACAGCATCTGCGCGGACCTTGCATGTTCCCAGTACTGAGGCTCCTTCTACATGCTTTTGCTCTGAAAGTGTGAACGTCTCCCTTCTCCGGCTGACTAAGCTCCGCCCATCCCTTCCGCCTCTCACGCTGTGGGACTACAGAACTCTGGAGTGACTCTCGGCTATTCCTCTCTGAAACAGATTTAAAAATTACAACCCCTCCCCCAAAGGAAAGTGAATCATCTCTCTAGCCATGCATACTCTGGAATCAGGTACAGGGCCTGCCTAACCTTGCGAATGAACAAACACAATAAACAGTAATAAGCCCCCATGGCCTCAGCGTGAACCACTACCCCTTCACTGAAAAACAAAAACTTAACTTTAAAATGTCAATACTGTGCTGGGTGTGGTAGCATGCACCTGTGCTCCCAGCACTCCGGAGGCTGAGGCAGGAGAACTGCTACAAGTTCGAGGCCAGTCTAGGCTACATAGCAAGATCCTGTCTCAAAAAAACAAACCAAAAAGAACAAACAAAAGTCAATACTGACTCAGTGGTATCTGTTGCCCTTTTCCAGGAAGGCAGAAGAGTCTGGAAAAGACACATCAACCATACTAGCTACAGGTCAACACAAACTGCCCAAAAAGCAGCAATAAGCAGAACAGACAAATATTCCTGCCCTCATGGAAGCGGTTTCCTGACGAGATACAGACTTTCTTCCCGCCTCTCAAAAGACAAATGGGTAAAAAAAGGTTTTAGATAATAAGATATAAAAGGGAGAAAGAAGCATAAATGAACTTCTCACTCTTAGGGAGGTGGCCAGGGAAAATCTCATGTGAAGGTAACACTTGGTTAAAGACCTGGATGAAGCAAAGGCATGAATCATGCTATCTGGGGAGAAGCATTCTAGGGAGAGGCTCTCTGCATGTGCACAAGGTCCAGGGCTCAGTCTCAGTCTAGCAGAGAGTTTGGGCAAGATGGACAGCATGACCCAGATGGAAGTGAGTTAAGCACAGAACAGGAGTTGTACTCAGGGACTTCATGGATGGCAGGGACCAGGTCTTTATTTAGGGAAGGAGAGAGTATAGAGATGCGCTGGAGATTGAACCCAGGGCCTTGTACATGGTAAACAGCCACTTTACCACAGAGCTACACGCCTTGCCCTCAGTTCTTGAATTAGAAATAACAGAGAATTGCCAGGCAAGCCAAACGACCTACAATCACTGAGGGCTGATACGGACACTTGGAGTGACAAGCCAACAGGCACAGAACCAGTCCCAGCAAGCTTTTCCTCGGAGCCTTACACATGCATTAAGTTTTTATTTGCACACAATTTGCACATATGTACATGGATGTAGCATCTCCACAGGACAGTTTGCACAATAGAATTTTATTATTGCCGGCCTTAAGACGAGCATTTCATGGGTTTATTCCATTCTCTACTTCTCCTAACTTCACGTAATCAGCCCAGAAAGATATTTTATGTCAAAAACGAATCACAGAAAAGGCAAACACATGCCAAGAATTTTAAATGATCACTCTACGATATGGGAAAATGAGGCTCCTATTTCATGGTTAAACTTCTGTCTCCTACCACTGGGTCACACGAGCCATGGGAATGAAAGGCCCAACGCAATTCTAAGACAGATCTGTTCAAGAAGCAAATCTGATTTTCTTAAAATCAATAACTAATCTCTAACACAAGGGCTCTCATCTGCTTAGAGATCATTATCTGCTTTCTAAATGCTCAGGCACAAAAGTGTGAAACTCCAAAGGGCACTCCTACTTGTGTTTCAAATGTATTAGGCTAAAGTAGGAAAGGAAGGGGGAAAAAAAAAATACCCCTGATCATACCACCCAAGCTCGTGCAGAGTCCCAGGATCTATGAAAAAAGCTCACTAATTACTAGTCCAAGCTTTGTGCTGCTGCTGCAGTTCAGGAGATAAAAGATTTGCTAAAAACTGGGAGTCTAGCGATGTAGCAGCTTACTAACCCAAGTAAGAGGAACAGCCTCAGAGGGCTACAGAATCCTTATAAGGGTGTCCATCAATGAGGAAATCATCCCAAAACTGCTGTAGTTGATCAGAACCTTAGATTTTGATTCCAGTGCCTTCTTTTCTGCTGTACCTTTTATATGTATGAAACACATATACAGATACACGAAATACTTATGCTAACCCTATGTAATTCTCTCTCCAGGGCTTACCACAGTAGGGATAAACAGAACATCCTGGCCTTATGCTAACATGGACCAAGGCTTATTTTAAAAACACAAAGACACTTAGATGATATCTTTGACTTTTAAGATCCTCAATGCAGACAATGGATGCTATGATTTACACTGGTAGATATCCCCCCACAGCCTAATGCGTAAGCACAGGTCATACTTTTGGCAAGTGACTGAATCGCGAGTGTGTGTTACTTAGCACTGGATTAGCCCACTAACGGGTTTATAGCTGGGTGTGGGAAGGGTCTGGTCACTGTGGGCATGGCCTGGATATATACCCCTCTACCTCCCTTCATCTCTCTCTCTGCTTGATGGCTGCCATGTCACAGGCTCTTTCTCCTTTGCTATGGACCTCTGCCTTAGAGCCAGCTGACTGAAACCTCTACAAACTGTGAGCCAAAATAAACCTTTTCTCCTGTGAGAGTTGCAGGTATCGGGTATCGTGTCCCAGCAAAGACTAGCTGAGTATACAATACAAAGCTAATAAGATTCATTTAATACTTATTGTGTGTTCTACTAATTTCAGGATCACAAAAGAATGAACTTAATTCACTTTCAGATCTCTCCACTTTTCACCAGAGAAGTTAAGTGAGAATCTATAGAAGTATCTACAATATAAAGCCTAGGGCCCTACCATACTTCAAAAACTGATATACAGATTTAATACAATCCCAATCAAACTACCAAAAGCATACTTCACAGAACTAGAGAAAACAATCCTAAAATTCATAACAAAGTGGAAGAGACCCAGAATAACAAAAGCAATCCTGGGTAACAAGAGCAAAGCAGGAAGCAACACGATTCTGGACCTGAAGCTATATTACAAAGCTATTGTGATACAAACTGCATGGCACTGGTACAAAGATGATTGGATCAAGGGAACAGAATACAGAATACAGTAACAACCCTAAGCACATTCAATTACCTTGAACTTTTGACAAAGGGGACAAAAATATACACTGAAGAAAACAGTTTCTTTAACAAATGATGCTAGAAAAATTGGCTATCTACATACCTAAGACCTAACCTAGACCCATCTCTCTCACCATGTACTATAATAAAATAAAAATGGATTGAAGATCTAAATGTTAAAAATAACACGCTGGAAGATAAAATAAGCAAAACACTTTAAATTATAGGTTTAGGCAAGGACTTTCTGAACAGAACCCTGGTGGCACAGAAAATAGTGTCAACAGTCAACAAATTGAATCATATGAAATTAAACACTTCTGCAAAGCAAAACAACCAACCAAGTGAAGAAATAACCTACCATATATAAAAATATGGTAAGATATTTTTGACAAATATTCCTCAGAAGACTAATATGTGGAACATTCAAAAAATTAGACCCTCCCAAAATAAAAGACCTAATCAAAAAATGGGCAACCAAAACAAAGAAACATTCTCAGAAGTATAAATGGTCAATACATACATGAAGAAATGTTCAACATCACTGACCACCAGAGAAATACAAATTAGAACAACTCTGAAATTCCATCTTACTTGAGAAAAGAATGGTTATTACCAAGAAATCAAACAGCACACACTGGGCAAGGCTTCAGGGTGAAAAAAAGAACCATACTGTTGGTGAGTAAACTAGTAAAATCATTACAGAAACTGGTGTAGAGATGTCTCAAAAAACAAAAACCAGAAATTCTATTTGACTCAGCTACTCCACTTCTAGATATCTTTCCAGAAGAGCTAAAGACATCATATTATGGCGACGCACGCACACCTATGTTTATAGCAACAATTCATGATAGTTCAACCTTGGAAGCCTCCCATATGCCCATCAATAGACAAATGGATTTTAAAAATGTCATTTACATACAATGGAGTACTAGTCTGCAATAAAGTAAGATACATTTAAGACATTTGTAGGAAAATAAGGGCACTTAGAGACCATAACAGTCTTAGCTATTTTTCTCATTGCTGAGACAAAATACCCAACACCCAAAGTAAAAGAGAAGAAAGGTTTATTTCAGCTCACAGTTTGTAGAGATTTCAGTCCATAAACAGCGGACTCACCAGCAGCTGGTATCACTGAGCAGAAGATAAGCAGCAGAACAATAAGCAACGTGCAAGTATGGAGATAGATATTTCCCAAATAGAAAGAGAATCAAGAGCTGGAAGAAGGTGACAGAAGGAGAAAGAAGAGGCTGGGAGAAAAGTTTAGATATTTCATATACATGTACTAACTCCCACAAGGAGTGTAATCGCCATGTGCTGCAAACGTGTGCTAATTAAAAAATAAGAAAATAGACGAGGCCCCTGTGATTCCAATCACTGAAATCTACATACTAGGCACATCAAAGGAGCACACGGCCAGGGTGAGGAGCATGTAGGTTCATCATGGGTCCCGACCATTTCCATGCCCCAAACATGCGGGCAGACCATCAGAAGGAACCCAGAAGAGGTTTGGACTATCTTACATAGGAAGGCATCTATACTGCCCAGTGTCAGGGTGAGAGGCAGGAAATCTATAGGAGAAGCTCTCAATGTCCTCAGTTTAACCAACTCACTGGATACCCCACCTTCATTTCTCCAATCAAGTACACAGCTGACTGTTCGTGGTATGTGACTTCTCTCAAACAGGCCTGCACCCGGGGGGGGGGGATCAGCTGACCTGGGTCGTTACAAAGATCCATGTGTTTAGTCCTTACTCTGTTCATACTAACACAATTATTTTAACCACACTGGGGTGGGGAGAGTTTGAGACAGAGTCTTTCTATGTAGTTCAGGCTAGTCTTAAACTCATTATGTAGCCCAGGCTGGTCTCAAACTGGTGGTGACCCTCCCATCTCAGCCTCCTGAGTGCTGGAATTCTAAACATGCCCACCATGCCTGTCTTAACTACATAATTTAATAAAATGAAAGTATGGAAAATATTTATCTTCATGAAGCTAAGACAAGGTGGCACAAGCCTATAATCCCAGCAACAGGGAGTCTGAAGCAGGAGGATCGCTGTGTGTTTGAAGCCAGCCTGGGCTACACAGTGAGACCCAGTCTTTAAAAAAAAATATGAATGGAATGAATAAAAGGAGAAAGAAAGAAAGAAAGAAAGAAAGAAAGAAAGAAAGCAAGCAAGCCAGCCAGCTAGCCAGCCAGCATGCCCACCTGCCCACCAGCCTGCCCGCCCAGTCACTTCGGAAAGGGTCAGTGAGGGGACTGGGGTATAGCTCACTGGGAGAGTGCATGTCCTAGCATGCACAAGGGCCAGCACCAGAGGAAGAAGGGAAGGAGGGAGAGAAGAGAGGAAGGGGGCAATCAATGGAAGTCAGCTGCTAAAAAGTGCTACTGATTTATGTATAGGCATGGTCACTGTAAAAAGAATAGACAGCACTTGTGAAAAATACAGAAAGAGTCTATAATCAGTTTGCTCTATGCTTTCAAGAATTCAAACCAGGAAATCACAGGTGACTCATTAGAGATAAGCCTGGGACCAGAGAAATGATACAGAAATGTAAGCAACACACCAATGGTCTGTGAAAGAACTTTGGAACTCATCCAAAGACACTAAAGACTTTACTTAACATGGATTCATTCCTGCTTCAGATGTGTGCATTTCATGGCAGATGATCCAGGCAACTGCTTTAAACTCAGGGATGTCTGTTCAATCTGCATTAGCTAGGAGGATTTCTGAAGTATCTCAGCCCGAGAATCATGGAACCATAGAGTTCTATGCATGTGCTCTAATACTTCAGCTGCAAGAAAACAGCTTTCATGTGTAGGAAAATAGATGTACCTTGAGACAACGTTACCTGCTACGAATCAGACGCACAAGATTATGTATCGCATTGTTTCTCCTACATGAGGAACCCAAATACATAAATATGCAACATAAAAGATAGGTAATAGGAAACAAGGAGATGGATCTTTTCCAAACAGGAAGGAGACGAGGAGATGGAGGGAAGGGGAGAACAGAAGTAAAAAGAATTTAGATGTGTTACATGCCTGTACCAATATCCTATGAATATAATCATTATGCACTGCAAACACATACTGATAATAAAAGATTTTTTAAAGCAGTATCTCTAAATCCCCAAGTGCAAAGGCCAGCTCAGCAAAAAGCTCCGAGACTCACTACAGAAGTGGCACTCACACCAAGGAGTTAATACTTGGGCAGCTCAGCGCTGTGTCACGGATGGAGGACCCCTTACACAAAACCCTCGGGACTAGAAATGCTCCAGATGTCACCGTTTCTCAGACTTTTGTGTTACCTGCATATACACAATAAGACAGATTGGGAATGGGATCGAGTCTAACAACATTCATTTATTTTCACATATATCTTATCTATTTGGCTTGAAAATAAGATATTCTTAGTACACATGTCTTTTTATCATGATTCATAAGGTGAGGTCAGGTGTGGAATTTTCCACCCAGGATCATCGTGTGAATGCTCAGAAAATTTGGGATTCTGGAACATATCAGATTTCAGATTAGGCAGATGAAGTGTCTCATACTTTGGGGATAGGCAGGAAGGCAGCATAATCCCTAAGTGAAATGCAGGAGAAAGCTTCTGGGTTTTACATGAACACAATCGCTCCTACTTACTTCTTAAAGAGCTTCTGAGCTAGTATGTCACTGTCGTAACAGACACCGGAGCATATAAGGAGAAAATTAAACTCTTATCGTTCCCTGCATGATGGAAGATGAGAGATTTTTCTGTCGTTTCTTCCGGTCCCCAGAGACTCTACTACCTGTTGAAGAGTCCAAATTATTCATTTTTTAGAGTTTCATTTTGTGTTAAAAATCTAATTGGATTCCTACAGCTTTAACAGACTTAGTGGCTTCAAGTCTAATAGATCAACGGGCCTAATTCCCTCAAAAGTAATAAGGAAGGAAAAGAAGTTAGAGAGACTGTAATAAATGAATGTCATTCACTCACAGGCAAGCTGGAAAAGCCCATACTCCTGAAGCTTTAGGGGATAAAGCCGGATCACAAAGCCCACAAGAAATACAAAAGCATGAGTGCAAGCCTACAAGTGAGAGAGAATCAACATCCCGTGGGTTTTCTTCAATCAAGGGAAGATGGAAGAGCACAAATAATCTCTTCATCTACATACGGGATGGAGAATGAAACATGACCAGCACAGCTCCTAAAAAGGCACTGTGGGACTCAGCTTTACCAGCCCACCATGGTAACCAGCCCAACAGCACACTTCTGGTTGCCTTTGTCTTTCTGTATTTCATGCTTCTTGATCTGCCTCTCACTTGCCTGGGATCACATTCTTACATCCAAGCCTTCTTCCCCCAGGATCTGCTTCCTAAGAGATCCCACCAAAAGCAAGAGGGCCCTGTTATTTCACAGGGTGCCAGCCACTGCTCCCTTTCATCTGTCATCTCTGATAGATGCTGGTCCTCCTTCCTTTCTTCTCCACTCAGAGTTATTCGCTATAGGCTAGAGTTCCAGTTGACATGACATCAAATTTCACTTTTTCAAGTCTGCAAAGAATTCTCTTGAGAAATAGAGACAGCATTCCGAACAAGGGCCCAATCTAGACACTATAAATAGCGTTAACTTCAGAAAGTTCACGGTACAGCATCTCCAAGACACATGCCAGCACTCAGAGCTGTTACAGCTCCACAGTCCAGGTGACCCTGGACTTCCAGTTCTGACAGGAGGCAGTAGCCATGAGTGCAGATGTTTTCTGAGCTGATAAAAAGATGAGATGAGACAACACAGAGATGCTGAGATCGAGGCTACAGAACGAAGATCTGCTGACAGAGCAGTACAAGACTTGTCTCCCATATGCAATTATGATAAGACGGTTGATATTCTGTCTTACATTTTATACTGGTAAGTACAAATACTGAACCAGAATCCCCACGACAAAGCACTAATCACCATCCTCTGCTAGGCAATAAAGAGACCCCATGTATTATGGGACTGCAACCAAAATCAAGAGCGCGTGCAGAAACAAAAACTGCAGGAAACAGAATGTGTGGGGTTTTCAACCTCAAGCTGCTGAGCTGCCCCAACCTGTATATTTCATGACACAGAGAGGGAGGAATAAGGTCAATGTCTTACCCAAAAGAATTAAAAAGACCCAAACAGGTGTGCACAAATGTTCATAGCAGCACTACCCGCCACCCCCAAAAGGTAAAACAACTCAAATATCCATCGCTTAACCAACAAATACACACAAAATGTTTATGCTATACAATGGCAATATTGTTTAGCCACAAAAACAAATGGAATATTGATAAATGCCACCACATGGTTAAACCTCAAAAATATACTAAATAAAGGAAGTCAGACAC
>PVJX010021362.1:0-31999 GCA_004027295.1 Dolichotis patagonum | reverse complement strand
AGACTTCCTGGGCTTGAAGGGCGGGGCTACGGGCCCAAACAGACCTGGCCCAGATGCCGGTCTCCAGGCAGTTCCTTGCAGATGAAGGGTGGGCCTACCAGTCCCAAAGAGGTGCGCCGAGATGCAGGTCTGTGCAGACTTTTGATCCAAACAGCCCAGGCCACTCTATGGGTCCGAGACTTTCGGGTCCCAAAGAGACAGAGATGAGTAGGATTTTGAGAGTTACATATGGAGGAAGAGAATTCCAGGTGAAGGAAATAGTGGAAAAAAGGACCAGAGGAAACAGGGGCAGCGATATGTTCAAGGAAGAGTGAATGTCAATACTTAGGTGGAGCACAATCCAAATCAGAGAAGAAACGAACCCGTTAGAGATGACTTGAAGACAATGGGAAATGACTCTGAAGACAATGGGAGATGACTCTTTGAGGGGAGGAGACAAAGGGACAATAGATGGAAAGTGGGTGGGCAGGTGGCCACATCAGAAATGGAAACCAAGAATGAAAGAACTGTAATGGAGTCAGGAACTCTGGGTCCTCCTCCTGAATTCCATTGATTGGGTCATAGGACCTCCAGATTCAGTTTCTTCATTTAAGAATGGAAGTTATCAAACCAGACAATAGCCATGATCCTCTCCATAGATATCACTGTGAGTCTCAGAAGCCAAGATAGTTTGTGGGCCATCTGCAACCTAAGTCAAAATCCATATTTAGATGGTAGAGATAGCCACATTCATTTTAATGATGCCTGGGGTTGAGTGACCATATTACCTGTCTTTCATGAACCGTCAAACTGAAGGTTAGGCCACCTTTCCTTCTATCAAGTCTAAAGGGAGCACAGGCCCCTGTGAGACCAGATGTACATTTTCTCCAATACAGATATTTTATGGAGATATGAAATAGATTAATTACACTTTAAAGAAAGAGGACCTCCCATCATCTATCTGCAAAAACAAAGACTGCATGGTTTGGCCTTAGTGATGATGGACTGGTTGAGTGTATTCATTGTTTGTATAACTGAAAAACTAACATTTTGGGGGAACTTCCAATTTTTGTAAGATGAAAATCAGCAGTCCTGCAGATGACAGATAAAAATGGTGGATGAAATAAGGATCAATCAAAATCTAGTCAAGAGACAAATGATTCATTTTAACAAAGATAATTTAATATAAAAATTAACTAGGCTTGCAGCTCCTAATTAGGTAACTGGAGGAGTAAAACCAGAACATTAAAGTATCTAACATAGCACCTGCAGGAGGCAGCTATTGTTCTTGCAGCTAGGGAACAAAAGGAAGAGGTTGGGATTATTAAAACTCAGAAGCTTGGAAAAGGATCTCGTTGGGCTCAGATCCAGACCTCTCAGGAAGTAGCACCAGCCAGTGATGCAGGTGTTTGGTGGGGGGAGGATGAGGTGGTCAGGGAGGGTGGTAATGAAGTTGATCTGGAGAGTTAGAAAATTGCAAACTAGATTTAACTACTGTAGAAAACAAGTGCTGCTAACAAGGAGCCATGTTTCTGGTGTGATGTTCCAGGACCAAGAAGGAGAATGGAATGTTCTTCGTTCCTTTACTTGTCTCTTAATCTCTTCTAGTACTGCCTATCTGAAAAGCTTAATGGGAAGCCAGCTTGAAAAGGAGAACTGGGTTTGCAGATTCTCAGCCCCAGAATCACAAAATAGAGTATAGAAGTTTGGTCAATCAAATCTGCCATAATAAAATACCATGGAATAGTACAAAATAGAACAAAATAATTATTTCTTACAGTCCTGGAAGCTGAAAGTCTAAAACAAACGTGTCATCTTTATTGATTTCTTCCGAAGGCTCTCTCCCTGGCTTGCCGCTATCTTTTCACTATGTCCTCAGATGTCTTTTTTTCTGTGCATGCACATTTTATTACAAAGACATCAGTCATATTTGTTTAGGATTGAATCTATTTAACCTTAATTTTCTCTTTATAAGTTCTACCTCCAAATACAATCTCACTGGGGGTTAAAGCTTCAATATATTAATTTGAGGATGATACAATTCAGTTGCTATTTATGTAAAAAAGGTAAAAACAAAATTTCATGTCAAAATAATAGGAGAGTAACAATAGTTAATACATTACATGTACAAAATATGGGCATAAAATTTCTTTAATTGATATTTGTGCAAGCTTTCCTTTTTAATGAATTAAGAGACACTAATAGTACAACTGACTTGCATTTTTTCCCTTTTCCCTACTGTCCTTTCTACAATTCATTTTTTAACAGATGGGTTTGAAGCTGAGACAATAGCTTACTTATTTCACAAAATAAATGAAACATCTTAAAAATCATCAAGGAGCTGTAAGATGGTTAGCCATTATCATATTGAGATCCAGAGGAGAACAGAAATCTTAAAAGTTAAGAAAAGCTTTCAAGACTGCTTTTGTTCTATGGGTTTGTGCAGATTTGGAAGGAGCTACTGTGATGTACTTTTAACAGGTTCTTGGAACTAGTGGGTGAAAGTTAAAACCTAGGTCCATCAAATATGGGAATCTAGATAACTCACTATTCTCTTTCGTGAGATCTTGAATATTTCACCCTGCAGGGAGCTCCAGACCTTGAATTGAATCTTTTAGCCTTCAGTGTGTAGACGCCCTCTGCACACTTCCTCATCCAACTCTGTGGCTGACCATCACAAGCTGATCTTGTAATTTCTTATACAATTGTATTTCTTGTGTAATATCAGTTTCCCTAGTAAAACCCTGACTGATACATAGGTTGATAAGTTCCTTTGTGTCCTCTAAAAAGAAGATTTAGTTGAAAAAGACAATCTCTGTACAAAAGATAACTTATCGAAACTGACACAAAGAATAAAATTGATTAGTAGAGAGCTGGGGAGATAGCTCAGTAGCACAGCCTCTGCCTGGCAAGTTCAAGGTCATGAGTTTAATTCCTGATACCAAAAAAAGTTGATTAATAGAGAACTATAAAATGGACTTAAAAGCCTTTGGATAAAGTAAATCACAGGTGCAGATGACTGCTCTGATTAGTTCAATGAAATACTTAAGGAAGAAATAGTCTCTAATCTTGAACTTTTCCAGAAAATACAAAAGGAGTAACAACAACATGTTCTGTGATCCAAATATTACCTAGAAACAACACTCCACAAGCACAGAAGAGTATGGGTATAAAAATTCTTAAGAAAATATTAACAAACAAAATCTAGCAATATATTTCAAAGTCAAAAAGGCTGCTTTATCATTAGCAAATAATCCAACTGAATTTGCAACAATAATAATTCAAAGAGGGAACTCATAAAGTTCATATCCGTAGTAGCAAATAAGAACTTTACTTGTGCAACTTCTACTGATGATACAAAGTTTTTAACAAATTATAGTGATGAAAACTTCCTTAAGCTGGTGAAGGACAGCTACCAAAAACCTGTGGCAAACAACAGTCTTAATGATAAAATGTTCAAAGCTTTCCCTTTAAATACAATATTTTGTTATTATGGAACCTTTAAACATATACAAGCACAGAAATTATTCTAGTGAATATTAACATACCCATCACTTTGAAAGCATTCCCTCTGATATAAAAAGTAATACACATACGCTCATTAAAACCTTTTTCTGTTCAACATTATTTTGGAAGCCCTGGCCAATGCATAAGTCAAGAGGAAGAAGTTTTTAAATGAAAGAAACAGACAAAAGAGAGAAAGAATATTATTTACAGATTATGTTATTGTATGCATAAGAAAATGCAATGTAATCTAGGAGTAATTCATTAGAAATAAGAGCATTTAGCAACTTTTCTGAGTATAAATTCAACATAAAAATCAATCACATTTCTATATATGAGCAACAAAGAGAAAATGAAAATTTAAAAATACTACTTAAAATAGCATCAGAAAACACCAAGTATTTAAGGATAATTTTAACAAACTATGTCCAACATTTCCACTGGGAAAATCTACAAAATTTTGTCAAAAGAAATAAAAGAAGACATAGGCAAATTATGAAAATGAACCAGAATCCTCAACATTATTTAGATGTTGGTTCTCCTTAACTATAAACTGTATGTGATCCCAAAAGCCATTAACGGTTTTCATTCATTTGTTCTGTAAAATTTGACAACTAAAGTTTAAATTGTACACGGACGTGAAAATGGAAAAGAGACTACTAGAAAAGAAGAAGGGGATAAGGAGGAGGTAGAAGGGAGGGTAATCAACAGTAATGGGGATAGATAAGATTCAAATATGATATGTATGCATGAATATGCCATGAATGAAATGCATTATTCTGTATAATTAACATAAACTAATGAGAAAAGCAGAAAATGTACATGGAATAGCAAAAGGCCAAAGAGAGGCAAGACTTTTCAGCAGGCGCCACGGGTAACTCAGGAGCTGCACCACAGAATTGATCCCAGTCTCTCTACATTCTAAGGACTGCTACCCAATTCTTTCCTCTTAGCTTCCTTCTGTGTAATGACAAAAAGGATATAGAACAGGATCAGGATTAACCCCAACCTGCCCCAGCCCTATTATACCTCCAAACTTTAGTTTTATATGTAAAAGAGAGTGATATAAACTCCAAACCTTTCTAGTGATAAACATTCTTCTTATTCACTGTTTCAATCTACATGCACCATGCGTTACATATGTAAGCAATGTGGTTCTGAGCACCTTCTATGTGCTAACTCTTCACTCGAGACATGTTAACTAAGCATCTGCTATGTGATCAGTACAGCTGTAGGGACTGGAGATTAAAAATGACTGAAACCCCTTATGATCAGAGATTCATTATATATTCTAGACATCACAAGGGTTTGTTTCTTCTTTTATATCTCTTTCTCCCAACCTTTTATATACTCCAGCTTATCTTTCTTCTGACTGATCTTAATATAACTCAATGTATGTGAGTCTGTCAACATATGGTATGTTTTTCAAACAGATAAACAGTAGCACATATGCAGTTATATATTACTGATCCACAGATGCCCCAGCTTGACTTCACCAGCCTCAGCACAAAGTATTTGGAAATTATCTTTCAGAAATTCCAGAATGCAGGAGCAGCCCATGCATCTTAACAAGTGGTTAAAATAAGATGTTCCTCATCTTTTCTGGTGTGAGGTCCAGATTGTTTTTTCCCTGCCTTTTCAGTTCAGAGGCATTTAATGCCAAAGTTCCTATCCTCACTCTCAACTTTTTGGGATGTTCTTAATAGACGTCAAGTTGCACATTAAAGATTCTTTTGTTTTTCCATTCAGCAGTGACTCACTGTCTCCTCTGTGACAGTGAATCTACCCTACTGGAACATGCATGTCTTATACTCTAAGAAGTGTAGGTCTATTTTGCCTATTTAAAAGTTTAAAAAAATAGATGTGTGTAGCAGACTCCATAGAGACCCCACCCATCTCATCACTTGCCATTTTCCTGCATATTGGTTTCATTTCCCAAACTTGCATTTCTTTGTGTAAGGGCTTTCTCTGCTTATGTACACAGAAGGTCCAAAACATTGCAGTACCCCACCCTCTGTAACTAGTGACTGTTGGAAACTGATGCGTAAATGCCCCAGCTCACTTGTCTTTCAGCAGGATAATTTTGGGTACTAGATCCCAGAGTTTCCACTTGGAACCTAGTTGATAGTGTATCCTTTCTTGACATCTTTTTTCCCCTTCATCACTACCAGTGTTTTGTGAGAACACTCATAAACAAACGACGCACCCTTGAATCCTTGTCAGGGTATCCAAATTAAAACAGTCTGAATTTCAACTTTGGAAAAAAGGTGATCAATGATCTCACACGGTCTTAACCTTGTACTTTTATGTGTGGCCTGGGAAAAACCTACAGTTTTAAAGTTTTTCTGGAATATCAAGATATGATGTATACATGTACCAATTTCCCAATGCAAATTTAACTATTAGGTACTGCAAACATATACTACTTTAAAAACAGCCAAAAAATGTTACTGATATCCATAAAAACAGCCACAGATCTCAAGATGTTAGAAAAAACATGTCCATATTCTACTTAGTTACTTGGTCTGGTGAAAATTTGTCCCAGCAGCTAAGTCCTATGCCCGATAGTGGAAATCGTCATGGTGGAAAGAATGAGAGAGTTGGATTATGCTACTTTTTCTATTCATGCGTAGCTTCTTGCCTCCTCCTTCTTAAGATCATAGCACATTCCCATTCCTTATAAAGATTAAGATGGACACAATTAGGTAATGGGAAACAACAATCAAAGAAAGTAACAGTGACTCTGGTTATTTTAATAATTCATCTGGGCACGTAGTGTCTACTGATTCAGAGTTGACATTTAACTCCTAAGAACTCAGACTAGATCCAAAGAGTGAAAAGTCATTTCAGAAAAGTAGCTACTGATACAAAGTGTTGTAAGTGTATTATTGTTCTTTAACTCACTGCTCCAAATTTTTCAGGGCAATCTCAGTTGTAAAATTTGACTCATTATAAGCTGAATAAGGAGTGACAGGAAACAGAAGTTGGATATGCAAGTGAGACCCATTATATCTCAACTCTGATGTATTAGTAAGCTCTTAGGCCAGAACTGCGCCAAAGAGCTTTCTGCAGTTCTAGAAGTACATATACATTACGGTAGCCACCAGCTACATATGACTGTTGAGTACTTGAAATGGGGGTAGTGTGTTTAATATAAATAATAGCTACTTAAATCATTCACATATTGCAATATCATATACATTGTGCAACAAGGCTTTAAAATTGTGCTGTAGTTACGGCTATCCAAGTTTCAGTTATTTTCTCCCATCCCCTACCTTTCCCAGCAAAGCTCTGACTTAAACAAATTTTCCAGCTTTGACCCAGTTACCCCTTCAGGATTTATTTTCTACTCTTCTACCCAGACCTGCTCACTCACTCTTTGGCACATCCCAGCTTTTGGGCGGGTAACTCTTCCACTAGACCCTAAACTCCTATGTAACTTCTTTTCTATTGACTCAACTTAGGACGGGGATATTACAAGAAATATGGTTTCCTGTTCCAGTTCCTACATTACCTATTCAGTACATCCTTCCCTCTCACATCTGGGCTTGCCCTTCATTAGTGGAAAAGAACTTGACAAAATATCCCTTTCACAGTGATGAGACAGATGTTGTCAAATGTTTGCACATATCTGCCTCGAGTCCTCCCATATAGCCCACCCTTCCAAAGAGACACATGCCTCTCTTTGTTGTAGAACGCTCCTCTGGGTCTTGTTTAAAGCAAGTCAGAAGTGCCAGCAAATTTAGGATGCAGTGAGTCTAGATCCACTATTACGTTGATGAGGAAGGTCTAATAAATCTTCCAGCTTTCTTGTCCCCTGATAAAGACCTATACTGCTCTCAGAAAAGGATCAAGCTCAAATAATCCTCTCCAGGACTTTGCTTGGTACATCATCCACCTTTCTGGGTGTTCTACTGCTAAATTCATTCTCTTATGAATTTTTCCTTTTTTAATTCCTCTCTCAGGTTTCATCATTAAGGAGTCCAACCTAAAATAAATTTTTCTTTAAATAAAAAACAAAAACCTAAAGTCTACTGGGAAGATCTTTGTGATATATTTTCTAAGTTTGATTTTTAAGCAAACAGTGGATGAGAATGCTTTGCAATCAAACATTTAAAAAAATATTTTGAGCCTCAGCAGAACTTTACCTAAAACTCTTGAAAATATTTGTATCTGTCTAATGCATGTGTCAAAAAGGTGGTCAGTCCAAGCACCTGAATCAGTGACTCAGTATTAGGCCTTCATTACCCAAAAAGGAGAAGAGAGGGAGACTTTTAGATTCTGCAAATATTTGTTGGGGGAGGACCATGTCCGGTACAAATGCCAGATGAGAAAATGAAAGTAACAATGTACTCTACGTTGCTCTCAATTAAACTTGTTTCAGATAAGGAAACTACTAGTCACGTTGCTGCCTTGCCCAGCATACTCAGTGACAGGGACATCTTAAAGACAGACTTGGGTAGCTCTTCAAAAAAACTTTTTTTTAATCACCAAAGGGCTATTTCATGACCTAGTTTCTTTAGTAAGTAATAACGTATGGAAAGGCTTATTTTTACTCCTCAGAAGCTGCCAAAACCTGAATGTATCAAATCCAACAGATCACAGTCATTCCAGAGATCTATTAATAGCAAGATAATTTTCAAGTCCACTGTACCGAGTAGCGTTTTGTTTTTTGGTTAGGCATATAATGCATTCCATATCATGTCTGGCAAGATGTGTTTCGAGGTTGCATTTTTAAAAAATATATCAGGCTTGTTTTAAATTAGGGAAACAATAAATCCATCATTGTTCAGTATTTGGCTTGGGATATTGTGGCACCACAGCTAATATCTAGGTTTGTGGAGACCTAAATTAAAACACATTTGTCTCTTTTATGCTTTTATACTATGTTTCTGGGTGCTTATCAGAAATCAGAGATATTAAAGAATACAGGTCTCTGGCAAGGAAGGAAGTTGTGATGATCCCATAAAATATACTGTTTGATATGTATTCTGATCTTCCAAAGGGTATCACAAATGAAGAAAAAAATTGTACTTGGTTATGGAACACAACAGTTTTTCCTTTGTTCAAATTATGTACCAAGTCTTTAGTGTGCATTTGTTTTGTTTAACAAATCCTTCAGCAGAGTCAAAAAGATGTTGTGTTTGTTAATATTATATATAAACTAATTTGAGCTATGGTATCCAGTTGTGTGCTTAGATGCCAGTCCAGATGTTGCTGTGAAAATATTTTGGACATATGACTGACATGTACATCAGTAGACTTTGATAAAGCATATTTTGATAACAAGGGATAGTGATCAACCAAACATTTGAAGGCTTTAAAAAAATGAGGTCCTCTGAAAAGGAAGAAATTCTGCTTCCAGGCTAACTTCATACTCAAGACTGTAACATCACCCTTTGCCAGAATTTCTAGCCTGCCCCAACGACTTCAGACTTGCCAGCCCCCACAACTATGGGAGCCTAGTCCTTGAAATCTCTCTCTCTCTCTCTCTCTCTCTCTCTCTTCTCTCTTTCTTTCCCTCTCTCCTTAACCTGACTACACAAATACATACACATCTCCTATTGGTTTCTCTACAGAATCTTGACTAATACAAATATTCTCCTATGTGTTCTTCTAAAAGTTAAGTTTGGGATTTCATGACTAAGTTTTTAACCCATCTGGAAATGGTTTTGTAGATTATATTCTTAATGTACTATTCTTCAGCCAATTTCATGTGCCTTAGAGAGTAAAAAGAGGTAAATGTGTGTATTTACTAGTTCTCTTAGACTGGGAGTTTTAGTATCTTTTTAAAAACATACATATTTACTCCTCACTTTAGAGATGTTGATTCAATACATCTGAATTTTG
Source organism: Dolichotis patagonum (assembly GCA_004027295.1). Taxonomy (NCBI): domain Eukaryota; kingdom Metazoa; phylum Chordata; class Mammalia; order Rodentia; family Caviidae; genus Dolichotis; species Dolichotis patagonum. Next base: position 22,666 of record PVJX010021362.1, on the reverse strand, counting down.
TTAATTCAGCTAATTCTGACATTCATTGTTTTTGAAAAAAATTTAGGCAACTATTTTAACACCCTTTAAATGGGGGAACATCTTAAAATTATATTGAAGACAGAATCCATTCAGAAATCTTCATATATTTGACTCTATTATATGGGTTTTTTAAACTGCTTGTTGAAGTTTAAAAATTCATATATAGAAGTATACCCATGAAACTTTTTAACATCCTGCACAGCTAGCAGCTCCATAAGGAAAATTAAAAGTAAAATGACTAATAAAAATGAGCAACATGTGTGACAAAAGATGAATATCCATTATGTAGAAAGCTCTTACAAGTAAATACTACAAAACAGCAGCATAGAGTACAATGATGAACATGAGTTAGAGAATTCCACTGTCTCAGATTTCTGGTTCCAACACTTTCAGACAAGATTCTAGTGGGCACATTATTAACATTCTGCCTGTTTTTCATCTCTCAAGGTGAAGTGATAGTAAGTTTACAGGGTCATAGTGAATACTAAGACAAGTAATGCTTAGTGAGGGGTTAAACACATTATAAGGCATCAATAAATATTGTCCTTTTAATGAAAAGATTGATATCCCAAAGAAAAATGGACAGAGGACACACAGAGAAAAGTCATTAAAAACGACAATAACAATCTAATATAAATGGGTTGTTCCCTTGTTAGTAGTTGGGAGGACACAAAATTAAAAAGTGATGTTTTCTTTTCATCATTATTAAGGATCAGACTGGCACAGAAAAACAAAGCTGGACAATATCTATGGCTGGAGAGGGCGACGGGAAACATATTTCCATATTGCTCTGTGGCTGCAAGGTAGTATATTTGCAAAGGTAAATAGCTGCCAACCTGCTACTACCTACTACTCTAGCTGCCCATCTCACTTCCCTGGGACCGCAACCACTTCACATCCCATCACCTAAACAGTTACCTCTAGGATTTTGCTTGGTGCTAGTCAGTGTCCATTCTGTTGTTCAGTATTTTGAGTATCATCTCTGGATACAGTCTTCCTACAGAGTGTTGTGACAGTAAGTCAGAGGTTGTAATGTGTATGAAAAAGAACAAATGAGGGAAATGTAGAAATGTATTTTAGAGAAGTTGATGCAAAGTTGGCAGCAACCTAAAAGTCTTACAAGACACTGGCTAAAGTTGTCATGGGAAATCCCTACAATGAAATGTTATATACACCTTAAGCTGAGGACATTAAATTACTCCCAGTATATAACTAATGGGAAAAAGTTACAAAACATCATGTTTAATATGATTTCTTCTGTTTGATGGTATTGTTTTTCATACATTTGTGTGTTACATATGTACATAAGTATACTATATGCATACATGTACATAAATTTAACAGTAGTTATCAGATGAATTACAAAACTGGCCTCAAACTATTCCTCTCCCTGGATGCCTGTGCCTTTGGAATGTGACTTTGGCACTCTTCCCATCAAAAGGTGAAATCTATTTCTTTATCCCTAGAATCTGCTTATCCATGTAACATGCTCAACTAATTTGACATCATAGCTTGAGTCTCTCTTATTTGAAATATTTTGAAATCAGAAGTGTTTCAGATTCTGGAGTTTTTCATATTTTTGAATATTTGCATACACTTTACTGGTTAAGCATCCCTTACTTAAAAACCCAAATTTGAAGTGTTTCAAATCTGAAATTTTTAAATCACTGTATCAGTGTTCAACAAGTTTTGGACTTTGAAGTATTTCAGATTTCAGGCTTTCTGGTTAGAGATGCTCCACTACAGCAGAAATGGTAATAGCAGAGGCCTGAAACAAGCTTGTATTTTGATGTTTTTTGCCTCTGTTGCCACACTGCACGTATGAAGCCACTATGTGACTAGGCCTCAGGAAGCCCGATGGAGGGGTCGTGTAAAGGCAAACTGGCCAGCAGCCTGCCAGCTGTCAGCTATGAATGAAGTCATCCTCAACCACCCAGTCCCTGTCACACCTCCAGAAGACTGCAGAGGTACACTGAGCTCAGCCAAAACTTTGCATCACAGAACTGTGAGGTAATAAATGATCTTTGTTTCAAGCCACTAAGTTCTGGGTGGTTTGATATATTATCACAGATGCAATGCTCTGAATGTGTCCCTCCAAAAGACTTGTAGAAATACAAGTCTTAATGTGAGGATATTAAGTAAGAGGTGGGCCCTTGAGATATAATTAAACTATGAACGATCTACCTTTATGCATGGGACTGATGCCCTTATAACAGGGCTTGAGGTAGACCTTTTGCCCTTCCACCATATGAGGACCTGGAGGGAGCCATCTATGAGAAATAGTCCCTTACCAGACACTGAATCTGCTGGTACCTTGAACCTGGACTTCCCAACATCCAGAACCTTAAGAAATCATTTCTGTTGGTTGTAAATTAACCAGTCTTAAGTATTTTGTTATGATCTGAAAGGACTAAGACATCAGAAGAGTAAAATTTGGGTATTTAAAGGTTTGGAAGTACAGATAACTTTTATAAATGAATTTTCAAAACTTTTAAAAAGACTATGCTTTACTTTTTGAGATCAGAAGAAAGAGCAGCTTTTCCTGTTAAAATTTTTAAATTAAAAGAGGAAAATCTTTCCCTTAGTTCAGCTGCTAAGCATGACAAGAATAGCTAACATTTAGATAGTACTTGCTATGTACTAGATGCTGCGCCTTTTATGCATATGGTCTCAATCTCTACAATAATTCAGTTGCAGAGCCTACTGTTGCTTCATTTTTCTGGTTGAGGAAATCAAGGCATAGAGAAGTAAGATGACTTGTCCAAAGTCACTTAGCTAGTAATATGGCAGATCTGTAGTTGATCCCAAGCAATCTGTTTCCTGAATCTGAGCTTTCAACTGGCATAACAGGCCAAATTTTGTGTACATTCGAAAAGTCATTTCTCAGTGATTTGCTCTCTGAAAGTTATAGCTGTCAGATATTTAGGATGCTCTCCATTGAGTTGCTTAACTTTACACAATTTCCTTAAACAATAACATGTTGAAGTGGATACAGTAGAAAAGATATTCTAGAACTCAAATGTTGCCATTTTGCTGCTTGTAATCAACTGTCTTTCAGGGATTTGTTGAAGAGGGTGGAGGGTGTTAAATCTCTAACTAAAAGCAGGTTTGTCTATTGACAAGGTTTCTGTAATTTATGCTTTCCCTCTTCCCCAAGACTGCCAACTAAAGGGAGCTATTTATAACATTGTTTATTCCACATTCTATTGTGCAAAGACATTTTTTAGACGACACTCTCAGCATAGTTCTGCACATGCTATAAAGAGCAAATGCCCAACAAAAGGGTAGATGATCATGATGATGATGATGATAATGATAGTAGTGGTGATGATGTTCAGACATATCCAGAAAGCTCTCAACAGCTGATAGTGTAGCCGAGTAACTAAGAGCACAACTTTAGAATCAGATTACAAATCTTGGTGCCACTGTTCATAAAATATGAGCCCTTGTGCAAGTTGGTTGATCTCTTGGCCTCTGATTTTCCTTATATCAAATAAAGATAAGAAATTTTGTAAAAACTAAATTATATTACTCTTGCTAAGAAGTTGGAGAAGAGGGGTTGATGAGAGAGGAGGAGATTGGGAAAAAAGAGGAATGAAGATATATCATGTACAGGTACACATTACCTATGATGAATATGATCATTATATATATCTAAATTATACCAATAAATTTAATTTAAAAAGTATGTGGGAAAACAGAAGTTGACAAGAGCAACTACTCTCTGCCATCCTTCTCTTCTTCATTGTCATCTTATCAATGAAAAGTTCATGAAGTTATGATCTCACCAAGTTCTAAATTATTTGTAGAGTCCAATGATGTCCAATGGAAATAAATAGGAGATACTGCTGTGCAAGATAGGACTGGGAGCATAAGATTCTAGGTGAAAATCTTTTCTTGTAGTTGTGACAGTGTAAAATCAGTGCTGGATGATGGTTTTTGGTGATCAATGGACTCAAAGTTGGTGATCCCAACTGGGGTCAATTGAGGATCCTTGTGAGTCCCTGAGAGAATTTATCTCCAAAATATTGTTGTGAGTCCCCTTCCAATTCAGCATGGCCACAGCCACAGACTGTCAACACCTAAAGACAATGAAAAGCAGGCCTGGGCCTGTTCTGCCTTCTCATGATTGCCTCCCACAGTCATAATTACCCTGCACAACAGGCTCCTTCTCTTCCAAAACACAAAGTCAGTATGTCCAGTCTTGGATAACAATTGGATGTCTGCAACAAGTTACACTGTAAACAGGACAGAATCATGTTTTTTGAAAAAACAAGGAACAGATTCTGCTAAATAAAAGGAAGCAGAACTAAAGGAAAGGTCATAGCTATTGTAGTTTTGTAACAAATGCAGTCTAATGATGATCCATATCAGCTAGAATCCTTGTTTTTAGGTCATAATCAAATTTTTTCTTCAGTAATAATACTGCACACTTTCCTGAAGGAAAACTGTTTACATTTCATCATATATTCCAAAATGTAATAAATCTCTATTTTAATCAGCCTTTTCTAGTCAGATCATTTCTTTAAAAGATTGATTAACAGATTTGCTTTAAAAACACAAAACAGTGTGAATTTAGTTGGTATCAGAGGCAGCGTAAGTCAGCTCAGTTTTAGAGATAGTTTTGATAATGAACGGCTATGGTACCAGAAGTATCTCTGGCAGATTGTAGGAGTAATGACCCCCAATTTATTCCAGTCTCCCTGAATCCATGACTTTGGATAATCTCCTGCTATATGGATTCTATCCTTAGCTGTGATTTTTTTGGCCATCTGAGCCCATCCCGAGTTGCCAGGCCCCAGATTTGTAGTTGTTGGTTTAAGACAGTAGTGTTTGGGCTGGTTTGTTATATAGTAGTTAATCTACGTAGTGCTCCAGTGAGAGGAGAACTGCAGCACAAATGTCAGAGCAGATATTGGCTCTCATCAGAATGATTTTGCTTAAAAACAGTTGAGATTGGCATTGACATCAAACAATAGAACATGATCAAATATAGGATCCACCCACCCATAGACAGTTATTAACATAGTTGCACTGAAAACTGGAACAACACAGACAGAAAGATAAGCTTTAGGACATGGGCCAGATGTACTATCCAAGGGTCCAGGTATGGTCTGACCCTCATTAATCAGTGCTTGGAATCAAGTGAATAAACAATTGAAAGGATGAGGATTTTTAGGAGTAGTGAGGGCTCAATACCAGTAAACTTTTTATTTGTTTGCTACTTTATGTTTTATATTTTGCATAAAGCTTCTGAAGCCTTTGATTGGACTGGATCAACTAGCTCATGACTCTGGGACTTGTTTTATTACATTTTCCTACCTATTTTTCCTAAGTGTGTACCCAATGGTCCTTAGGAAAAAGATTTTGTGGTCATTTAAGTCACTAAGATACTCTTGATCTCTCTTAGAATTTTACAATATATCTTGACATATTGAAGATCTGTGTGTATTCATATACTCCAGTGCTTTCAAAACATATTTGACCATGGACACCTTTTTGTGATTAATGTACATTAAAATCTCAGAAATCATTGTTGCTGAGATTAAAAACAACTTTGAGATAGTTGTTTTTAAAAAGCTCTTATAATGAAATGTAGCATTCATATGGAAAAGTACATGAAGCACAAAAATGCAACATCATGAATAATTTCAGACCAACCACTTTTGTAACCACTGTCAAGGTCAAGAAATTAAATGTTGCTAAGCACTCCATTAGACTTCTGTGTATTCCTACTGGCCCATCACAAAACTCTCTGTCCCCTAGTGGTAACCCTGACTTGATGGCAATAACTTCTCGCAGTATTTTATTCTTGCCAAACTAGTATACATCTCTAAGTTATAGGCTGGTTTTTCTCTTTCAAAAGCTAAATAAATATATAATCATATAGCATGTGTCACAGGGTCACAGGTAGTAATATCAGAAAGGAGAATTAAGAGTGTGTAGAGAGTGGTGCACATACCAACATCCCAGAAGCAAATTGTACTAAGAGAATTACCACTTTGGCTAGACCCACTCATTTCATCTCTGAAACATTTGCTATGATCATTGAAAAACTAAAAGGCAATAGTCTAGACACTGCAGAGCCTGGTCACTCTGAACCTACTGGTTACTATGCCTCTCTCATTGGGGACTGTGCTTGCAAGGTCAAGGATGTAGGATGATAGAGTAGAAGGATTCAGGTGTGAGTGGCAGGGAATATTCTTCCCAATTTATCTAAGCAGGCTGTCACAACTGCTGGCATTTGACAATCCATCATTTAGTGTGCCAAAGAGACCTGTGTGGTCATGGTACAGTTCTCTCAACTTTAAAGTTCATCCAGCTCTCCAGGCATCTTTGAAAGTGGTCAGGACAGATGTCTCAAAATAAATAGTGTCCAATAAGTACATGAAAAAAAGTCAAGATTTTTGACCATTAGAGAAATGCAAATCAAAACAACACTGAGATTCCACCTCATTCCAGTATGAATAGTTATCATCAAGGACTCAAAAAGTAACAAATAGCAAAGATGTGGGGGAAAAGGAACACTACTACATTGTTTGTGGAAACTAGTCTAGTACAATCACTAGGGAAAATCAACATGGAGATTCCTCAAAAAACTAAAAATAGAACTTGCATTTGACCCAGCTATATACCTCTTCTAGGTATTCTCCTGAATGAATTAAAGTCATTGTGTTACAATGATACATACAAACCCATGTTTATGGCAGTGCAATTCACAGTAGCTAAATTATGGAAGTGGCCTACAAGCCCATCAATGGATGAATGGATAAATAATATATAGTAAATATTACACAATGAAGTGATATACAGACATACAGAAGGATAAATGTAAGACATTTGTAAGAAAACATACGAATCTTGAGACCATAATGCTAAATGGAATAAATCAGACACGAAGGTTAACTACTCAGTGGCTTCTTTTGTATGAAAACTCAGAATATAAATAATTTAAGAGATACAGTAAATGAGACATGGTTGAAAGCAGAGGTAGATTTTTGAAAGTGGGAAGCATATCTGGGGAAAGGGTTAACTGGCAGGGAGAAGGAATAAAAATGATCAACTGGTATATGCAGCAAGTCCTCAAAAGGAATGAGATTTTTTTTTGGTCACAAACATATACTAACTAAAGAAGAACTGGCAGAATTTTATGGCTATAAACATGAATATGAAAGCCGAACAATGAAAAGACAAAGGTAGTCAAGACAGGTACAGTACAGGCAGCAACAATACAAGCTGTTCCCATACAAGCCCATCTGTGTACCTTAGTTCCTTCTCTAGAGCAGCCATTCAAATGCAGCATGCCATCCCACAACCTTATCTGACCAGCTTCCTAGTTGGCAATGCTAGTCTGGTTTTCCTGATACATGCCAAAATCTGACTGAGCAGCATTGCATCCACTTTCCAGAGGTGAAAGGCTATTGGGCAGGTTTGGGTGCACCTGCTAAGACTACTCATGAACTCATCATCCCAAGCATTTTAATTGGCTGCATAAAAAGACACCCGATACCAAAATCAACAAAATCCACCAGATGTCTGGGATGAAAATCAAAATCGCAAGCCCAGTGACAGGATCTACTGATAGACAGGTTACCATCATTGGATCTGCCAATAGCATTTGCCTGGTTCAGTGTCTAACTGTCACACTTTCCTCAGAGATGGGTGGTGTGGGGAGCAACTAGAACAATGTAGATCCATTCATAATCCCTTTCGGCTGTTCACCACTCAATCCATCTGTGTTGTTTCTGAACAGTCAACATTTCCAGGTTTTAAATAGTCTGTATATTTCAGTTTGCGTACACTTTATCAACCACTTGTGATTTTAAAATTATTTTAATCCTTTCTCCATTCAGCTGTTAGTGCTAAACTCCATATTTAGTTTTTATAAGCCTCTCCCTATTTTGTTTTATTTTGGGATTTTTTGTTCATGAACTTTTTCTTGTCATAGAACTGCAAGAATGGAATAATAATACAATGCCATTTAATTCTGTAATGTTAGAAAATTTTTAAAGTAATTAAATTTCCCAGGCTAGGTTTTCTTCACGGTTATCTTTAGTACTGTTTTTGCAATCACATGAAGCATAGAATTTTAATGTATTCTTGCTCTGGGTATCTGTCTGCTTTATTCTTCCATGAGAAATGCTGCAAGGACAAGAATACCATATCCTACTGGTAGTGTTCAAGGAGCAACCTATTGAAGGTCAGGGAACTGACATTTATTGGGTCACACTACTATACATGAAACACTATACTGAAGTGCTGGAATATTCTATGCATTTAATTCTATTACTACTGGGGGGAGGTAATACAATCTTTATATCACTGGCGAATTTGAGGTTTACTGAGGCAAAATAACTTGAGCAAAGTCACACAGGTCAAATAGCCAGTTGATGCCAAAGACAGAATTTGAAGTCAAGGTTGAATTTAACCCTCAGATCCATGGCTTTCCAATTGTAAAATGATGCCTTCTGGATTGGTGCATACAGGAGCTTGCAGGGCTTGGGCAAAGTTCCTCAAAAGACTTCACATGCTGCTCTGAATCCGACTTAATATAGGACACAGACATTTACAAGATTACCCTACAATGGCTGCCCACCAAGTCATAAGCAGAAGAGTGAAAAAGATTTGCACACTAGAGATCTGAAGGATCCAGTCAAAGGCCTGTTGTCCACGGCAATGACCTGTATGAGTCTGCATCAGGAGGCCAAAGGATCCATAACAGAAGACTGAGAGGTCTGCACCAGCAGGCCAAAAGGCCAGTGCTGGAAGCTGAAAAATCTGCACCAATAGCAGGATACAATGCTCAAGGTGAAGGCGAAGACAAAGGCGAAGACCATAGCTCCTCCAAAGAGATCTTTGGATTTTACCTTCAACTTGTAGCATCTTTGAGTTCACTCATTAATGAGTTAAATGCTTAACATTGTTAAGAAAATTTTTATTCTAACACTTGTTAAAATGGTAAGGAAGATTTTATTCAGGGCTATTGTGACAGGTGTCAAGGCTATCACAATAGAGGAGAGAGGTCAGACTCAAATCCAAATACAGCAAAAAACAGCTGAGGATTTATAGCCAATGACAATAGTGAATGGAAAATTACTAAAATGAGACATCAGTGGCTGAGGAAATCTTGCTATATAGGCTTAACAGGATTTTTGCTGTATGCAGACCAGCATGATCAGATAGCAAGGGTAGGGGGTGTCTCACTAAACTAACTTAGTAAGATTCTTGCTAAAAATTGTCCTAGGCAGGCTTACAACAAGGTCCAAGAATGAGAACTAGTCAAAAAGAAGACTCCAAGAAGACCATTTCTTTGTCGGTCCCTTGTCATGTTCAGGTAAAGAAAAAACATCCTTATTTCCTTTGAACAATATGAATCCATTTCTCATTGAGTTGCCTTTTGTTCTGTAGGAATCAGCTGAGTCATCTATTAAATTTGGTCATCCAGCTGAAATGATTTCTACATATTGAGCTCAAGGCATCCTGAGTGGCCCAAATAGTGACAGTTCCAGGCATGAAGAGTGCTCATTGACTAGCTTCAGCTTGCGGGACTTCCTTAGATAGCAGTAGGGGCAAATCATTGCCCAGAACAGGCAATCTAGAACAATAATGGTGAACATTTTAGAGACCAAATGTCCAAACTGTAACTCAAAACCCATTTATTTATTGCAAAGTGCAACACTGCAATTAAACCTAAATATCCAATCCTTGGCTTCTGGGGCTCACATGGTGACAGAGAGGGCTCTGTGTGCCCACTAGGACATGCATAACATAGATTTACCACCACTGATATAGAATCCTGATAAGGATTTAGGCAGTCAAATTTTTGTTCTCAGTGATGCCAGCCAGGATGCTGGGAGAAAACTTGGAATTTAAAAAATTTTTTTTTGGTTTTTTGAGACAAGCTCTCACTATGCAGCCCAGGTTGCTCTCAGATTCATGGCAATCCTCCTCCCTCAGCCTCCCAAGTGCTGGGACTACAGATGTGCATCATCAAGCCCAGCTGGGAATGTTAATTTTGAGAATTATAGCCAGATACTAGAGGAAGCTAGAAGAATTTGTCAAGGACTAAAAGAATATGCAAGATTATAAAAGACAATCCAATTAACAGATTCGTAAGGAGGCCTTAAAGATAGTGAACAGGATTAGAAACTTATTCCCCATGAGGATGTGCTATAGTTTTCCATTGAAATAAAAATTCTCTCTGTAGTTACCTTCCCCCTTTTTGAGCAAGGAAAACCAAATGAAGTTATTCCCATTTACACAATAAGCCTGGACTCCCTCAGATTTGGCTTTATTATGAATTTAACTGCAACAATAATTAGAACTATCCATTTATACCTTTTAAAGTTTGGTTACTGGAGCTTTTCATATGGATTCTCAGATGAGATGTTCAAAGCCTCTGAGACTACAAAGCCAAGCCAAGAAGTCACGCCCAGAATTCTATGCATTTGGGGAATCCTTTTCTTCTCAAGGCCTGCAAAATATCCTAATGTTCCTGGGCCTACAGGTAAGTGACATTTGGGAAAACTGTGATCCAGGAAACCAGGATGTTTTCTCCTACAGGGCTTTGTAACCTTCATAAAGTCAACCCTAATTTTTTAAAACTGTCTAGTCATACCTGGTTTTATAACATCATTTTCAAAGACAACATTCAAGTAAAAGCCTTGATAATACAACTAATTTTTTAAAATTATGTCTTCTTACAATGAAGACAGTTTCTTATTGAACCCAAGTAGATAATTATATTGCCATGGAAATAAGAATTTTTAATAAGAGATTCCAATTTGTAGAGGGACTAGGCTAGGAAAAATAAATGTTTCACTTTTGTTTACAAAAGTATACTCTAATAAATTATTATAAGCTACAGACATCTTAACAAAAGATAAAAGATCTAGAGGACCTTGGTGGGTGAATGAGAGAGTTGGTCACCCTGCCTCCCCACCCAGAGAACCTCAGTGGGCCAGCAAGAGCATGAGTGAATACTCCCACCACCCAGAAGAACCTGGGTGGGACTGCGAGAACCCTAGTGACACAGTAGGGTGTTGGCGGGGATGTACACTATGGACAGGTGGGTGTGGCAGCCTGGAAAAACCTGAAGCCACAGTTACAATATGAGCCATGGGTTGGTTCACATCAATACTCCTAGGCTGGTCAGCCTGGGAAAAATCCAGGACTCACACAACTGACCCCACAGGAAGAATTCAGGTAAACTGCTCCTTCCCTACACTGTGGGAACTGGCAACTGCGTGAATGCCAGCCAAACAGTAAGACCCTGACTAAGATGTAGATGAAGTACAGCCAAGACTAGTGAGATTTAAAAGACCAAAATATGAAGCAAGAGGTGAAAATGACAAGACAAAAAAGCAAAATGCAATCTCAGATGTCCAGCCCATCCAGAACAAGTACAGGAGACATTGATAGAGAACACATTGAAAGACACAAAATTGAAATTTCTGAGAAGAGAGCAAGTTAAATAAAGAAACAAATCCACAAGAATATAGAGGAAATCAGATTAGAAGTAATTTCTCAGGTAAAAAGCAAAAATGACAACCTTAATGAAGGAATTGCTCAGCTGAGCTAGAGAATATAGAGATTTAAAAAGATGTAGTAGCATAGGAAAATGATGGATACCTTAAAGTTCTTCAAGCCCTGAAATAAAACAATGTCCAACCCAGACTGATGTACCCTGCAGAACTATATTTCAAATTTAATGAAAAAATAAGATACTTCCATGACAAAGAACAACTGAACAAGTGTGATAGTTTGAACACAAAGCCAATCCTAGAAAGAGTACTAAAAGGCATACTAGATACAGATAAAAATGACTATAGTTTCCAGAACAACATGGAAAAAAACCACCAGATAGGGCAATGAAACAAGGGGGAAAAGCAGAAAACTGACAGCAGGAAAATAACACGACAAAGTTGAGCCAGTGTGTACCAGTTATACTCATCAATGTAAATGTCCTCAATTCACCTATTAAAGATTGACAGAATGGATCAAGAAACAAGATCCAACAGTATGCTGTATACAAGAAACACATTTAACTCAAAAAGAAACTCATAGACTGAAACTCAAAGGATGGAAAAACAATACTCCATGAAACAGGAACCTAGAAAAAAGCAGGGGCACCTATTCTGTTTGCAGACAATATGAACTTCAAACCAAAAATGATCAAAAGAGATAAAAAAGGTCACTTCATACTTGTTAGGGGAAAAGTTCAAGAGAAAGAAATAACAATCATAAACATATATGACCAAATATGGGACTATTCCACTATATATGAAAAATATTAATAGACATGGAAAATCAAATAAGCAATAAAGCAGTTGCACTGGGGTATCTTAATACCTCATTTTCACAAAGAGATATAGTAACTAGACAAAAAGAAGAACTGAATCAAACCTGTGAACAAGTGGACTTAATAGATGGTTACAGAGTGTTCACCCAATAACATTAGAATACACATTTTTCTCAGCTGCCCATGGAATGGTCCATAAAATAGACCATATACTAGCCCATATAACATGCTTAAATAAATGCAAAGGAATTGAAATTATCCTATGCATGTTATTTTACCATAGTGTATTGAAAGTGGAAATTAATTACAAAAGAAACAAACAAAAAACTTCCATAAACACATGGAAATTAAATAACACCCTCTTGAACAACCAATAGGTAAAAAGATGAAATTAAAGAAGAAATCAAACAATATCAACAATCAAATGAAAATGCAGATACAACATACGGGAACCTGTGGGATGCAAAGAAAGCAATCCTAATAGGGAAATATATAGCTGTGAATTCTCACATCAGGAAAACAGAATGGACAAAAATAAACAACCTAATGCTGCACCTCATGTTTCTAGAAAAAGAAGAGTAAATCAAGACCAAAGCTCATAGAAGGGAGGACATTATGAAGATCAGAGTAGAAATTAATGCAAACGAGACTAAGAAAGTAATACAAATAATTAATGAAGCAAAGAGTTGGTTCTTTGAAAGAATAAACAAAATTGATAAACCCCTAGCCAACCATATCAAGAAAAGGAAAGAAAAAACTCAAATTCATGCAATAATGAATAACAAGGTTGAAATCACTACAGAGCCTGTGGAAACTCAGAAGATCATCAATACATACTTTGAGAATCTTTACTCGTAATGGATAGAAAACATAGAATAAATGCCTAAATTCCTAGAAACATATGAATTACCAAAGCTGAATCAAGATGATATAAAAAATTTTTAACAACCCAATACCTGTTAATGAAATTGAAACTGTAATTAAAAATTTACCAACAAAAGAAAGTCCCAGGTCCTAATTGCTGAATTCTACAGAAATTTGAAGATTTAATACCAACACTCCTCAAACTCTTTAATGAAATTGAAAGGGAAGTAATTCTCCCTAACTCATTCCTGGAGGCAAGTATTACTCTGATATCAAAACCAGACAAAGACCCACCCCAAAAAGAGAACTACAGGCCAATCTCCCCAATGAACATAGATGCAAAAATTCCTCAGTAAAATACTAGCAAACAGAATGCAGCAAATCATCAAGAAAATTACGCACCATGACCAAGTGGGATTCATCCTAGGAATGCAAAGATGGCTCAACATATGCAAATCAATAAACATAATACACATATCAGCAGAGCCAAAGACAAAAATCACATGATCATCTCAATAGTTGCAGAAAAAGCTTCTGATAAATTCCAACACTCATTCATGGTAAAAAACTCTAGAGAAAATTGAAATATATGGTCTCTACCTCAATCTGATAAAAGCCACCTATGACAAACCAACAGCCAATATCACACTAGATGTAAAAAAAAAAAAAAAACCTGAAAGCTTTAACTCTAAAATCAAGAACAAGAGAAGGATGTCCACTGTCTCTACTCTTATTCAACATAGTTCTGGAAACTTTAGCCATAGCAATTAGATAAGAGAATTAAAATGAAAAAGGATAGGATAGGAAGAAGTGGAATTATTATTATTTGCAGATGACATAATACTGTACATAGAAAACCCCAAAAACTATACCAAAAGACTACTAGAGTTAATAAGCAAATTCATCAGTGTATTTGGATACAAAATCAACACTCAAAAATCAATAACATCCCTGCACACAAAAAATTCACTGAGACAGAAGTTTGGGAAACCACACCTTTCACAATAGCATCTAAAAATTGAAATTCTTAAGAATCTATCTAACACAGGACGTAAAAGAGCTATATTTTGAAAAGTACAGTACTCTGAAAAAGGAGACTGAAGAGGATATCGGAAAATGGAAGACTATCCCTTGCTCATGGATAGCAAGAACCAACATCGTGAAAGTGACCATACTCCCAAAACTCTTATACAAATTTAATGCAATTCTGATCAAAACACAATTAGCGTACATCACAGATCCAGAGAAAACACTCCTAAAATTCATTTGGAAACAGAAGAGACCTAGAATAGCAAAAGCAATCCTGGACAACAAAGGTAAGGCAGCGGACATTACAATACCTGACTTGCAATTATACTATAAAGCTACTGTGATAAAATCATCATGGTACCAGAAAAAAAACCAGACCTGAGGATCAATGAAACAGATTAGAAGATTCAGATAAAACCACAGACACACTCAGCCACTCAGCCATCTTATCCTTGACAAAGGGGCCAAACATGTTCACTGGAAGAAAGATAGCCTCAAAGACTAAAACTAGACATACATCTAGCACCATGCACTAAACTAAAGTCTACATGGATGAAAGATCTAAATATTAAAACAGAGACACTAAATCTACTGGAAGACAAGGTAGATAGAAATCTTGAAGACATAGGGGTAAGCAGAGACTTCATAAACAAAACCCAAACCACACTGAAAGAACCTCAAAGAATCAATCACTGGGATCTATATTATTAAAGAAGACTTTGCACATCAAAAGAAATCACCAACACAGTGAAAAGAAAACCCACAGAGTGGAAAAAAAATTTTAACCAACCGTCCCTCAGACAAAGAACTTATATCTAGAACATATAAAGAATTGAAAAAAATCAGGTCCCCCAAATTCAAAGATGCAATCCAAAAATGGGTATCTGAGATGAATAAACACTTCTTAGATAACAAATAAATGTATAAAAAAGTTTGATACTATTGATAATTAGACAAATGCAAATTAAAACAACATTGAGATTTCATCTCACTCCAGAAAGAATGGCTATCATCAAGAAATCAAGGAATAATAAATCCTGGAAGGGCTGTAGGGGAAAAGGAACACATCTCCACTGTTGGTGGTAGTGTAGACCATCACAACCACTGTGGAAATTGGTGTGGAGATTCCTCAAAAAAGTAGGATTGGATGTCCCATTCAATGTAGCTATTCTTCTAAGTATTTTCTCAGAAGAATTGAAGACAACATACCACAGCAATATATGTACACTCTATAATATTTATAGACACACAACTTGTAATAGCTAAATCTTGGAAACAACCCAGATGCCCATCAATCACAGAATGGGTAAAAAAGATGTGGTATTTTTATACAATGAAGTACTACTCAGCTAAAAAGGATAACCAAGGCTTTTATAGGTAAATGGATGCAACTAGAGACCATACTCATAAGTGAAATAAACCAGTCTCCCATGTGTAAACATCATATTTCCCCCCAGCATATAAAAAAAGAAAGAGTAAATAAGATACAAAATGTACAACAGTTATTGTGAAAGTGAAAGGGGAATAAAGTTCTGAAAAGAAAAGAACAACTGGGATGGGGGAAAGGAGGAAAGAAAGAAGGGTTAAAAAAATATACATACATTAGATAATTATACTACTAATCTCTGTTAGTTCATCAAAAAGGATGGCTTGTGCTTTCATTGTTTTATCATTTTTTCATGGTTATATCTTGTAATCTGAGCAATTGCTTTGAAGATAACAATATACAATATATTAACCATTGTTAATCTATTATTTTGTTTTGCAATTCTGTATCATTTTTATTCTTTTTTATTTTACATTTTAAAAAAGAAATGAAAAGAGAAAAAAGTTCCTTATACTCAAAAACTAGATCATTAAAGGACTAGTAATATTCCAAACAAAAGTCATAAAAATCATGATCATCCTTTATCAGTTTGGTTAGTCCCATGTAATTAATTCTTGCTCTGCATATGAACCCACTAGCTCTTGTGCTGGAGTTGCACAACTCCCTCCTCAGTCAGCGATAGTCTCTAAGTTATTTAAGGAATGTCACCAGAAGCCTGTACCCTCATGTCCCTGTCACAGTCCTTTACATGGGTCGATGAGTCAACCACTTTTTATTGAAGATGAAACACTGAACTACAGCTGGTTGCAAATACTTACAGAACAAGTAAAACAAGAGGTAGCAATGGATGATGAAAGAACTTAGATGGCTGTAGTTAAAGATATGAGAGCTTATTTGACAAGGAAACTTGGGTCCTTAGCATAAAGCATTTTAAAATAAGAAGCAGAATCACGATTGATAATATACTGTGACATACCATGGATCATGAAGATGTTGACATAGTCCCTATAAGTTTATACAATTTCCAAAATGTTTATTGAAATAACATTCACCCATATAAACATAACATAGAAAAGGTTAATTGATATTTCTTCATTGAGAATGCTTCTTCTATAATTCAACATATCGAATAAACCTCATTTTTAAAAAATGTAATGTAAAAGAATGAGCCTATTGGGATTTTCCAGGACTCATCTGGGAAATCTCAAACTCAGTTCAAGATCAAGATTTCATTTAGATTTGATTTGTAGAAGCAAAAATTGTCAAAAATGTCAAAAGGATTTGAACACTTGACAAAATATCCTACCTCACTGCAACAATGTAAGATTTAGCTAGATAGTTAACTAAAGTAATATTAAAGATTTCAAAAGTAACTATCAGGTGTATCATGACTGTAGAAAATCTTAACTCTTTTACAAAAAAAGACTCAATTCTCTTAAATAATCAAGAACAATATTAACATAAAGCCCAGAGTCTTTTTTCAACATGAGGGGGTTGCTTAAAAGGCAAAGAAAAACTTCTTGCAGTCTTATTAAGAGAAGGCCAATAACTTAAAAAAATGTTATTTTTAACAGAGAGAAAACCAAATCCTAGTTTTGTATCACTGTACTTTTTATATCACAGTCCATTTAAAAACTGTAAATAAATTCACCCAAACCTAGCCAGCTCTGACCATATGAGAAAAGATTCCTTTCTTTCCATGATTCCTTTATTACAAACTTTCTACAATGTTTTAAAAACCACTTTATTAAGGTATGGTTTACATACAAAAAGCTGTACATATTTAATGCATACAACTTGTATTTGGAAATAAGTATACGCACATGAAATCATCACTCCAATCAATGTCATAGACATATCCATTGCCTCTGAAAGTTTTCTTCCTTCTTATTTTTGCCATATGATAAGAACTTTTAACATAACAGCTACTCTAAGCAAAGTTTAAGTGTACAATACAGTTTTGGTTACTATAAGCACTAAACTGTACAACAGATGTCTAGTACTTACTCATCCTCTATAACTGAAACTTTACATGCTTTGACCAATACTTTCTTACTTCCTCCTCCACCAATCCCTGACAGCTACCACTGTTCTCTACTCTTAAGACTTCGGGATGTATGGACATTATAACAATATTAATACTCCAAATCCATGAACATGGAATCATTCTCCATGTACTTGAATCTTCTCTATTGTTTCATAAATGTCATCATTTTCAGTGTCACCTCTTCGGTTAGTTTTATTCCTAAGGATTTTATTCTTTTCAATGATATTGTAAGTAAAATCGATTTCTTAATTTCCTTTGTGGATATTTCATTGTTAGTATATAGGAATGCAACAGATTCTTGTAAATTGATTTTCTATCCTGCAACTTTCTTTAATTCATTTGTTAGTTCTAAAAGGGATTTTTTTTTGGTGTGTGGAGTCTTTAGGATTTACTATGTGTGAGACCATGTCAACTGAAAACAGATAAGTTTACTTCCTGCTTTTCAGTTTTGATGCCTTTGTTTCATTTTTCTGCTGATTTCTCTGGCTAGGACTTCCTGTATTATGTTGAATAGAAGTGGAGACAGTGGACACCATTGCCTTCTTCCAGACCTGAGAGGAAAAACTTCCAGTTATTCAACATTGACTATGATATTTCATATAAAGGCTTTATTATATTGAGGTGGGGTCCTTCTATACCTAATTTGAAGGAAATTGTTTATCATGAAAGAGTGTTGAACTTTTCCAAATGCTTTGTTTGCATCCATGGAGGTTATTATGTGATTTTTATCCTTCATTCTGTTAATGTGGTTGTCATATTGGTTGATTTGCATATGTTGAACCAACTCTGTATCTTGGGGATAAGTCCCACATCTTTGTAGTGAATGGTCTTTTGAATATGCTTTGGATTTTGGTTTGCTAATTCTTTGTTGGGAATGTTTCAAATATGTGTTCACTGGAGATAATGGTTTGTATTTTTCTTTTTTTTATTTTGAAGAGAATAAAACAAAAGAAGACAGAACAAAGCAGATCAGAACAGAACAACATAAGCAACACAGCACTTTACAATAAGACAACCAGATATTAACAGTAGCTACCATAATGTCTCTTTCTTTGTAATATTTGAGCATGGCTTCAAATACAATAATATCAAACATAACAAAATACTATAAAACCATTCAAGAGAATGAAAGAATTACAGGGTATTCTGAACCAAATAACTGAAAATGATCAATGGCTGCTATAATATCTCATTTTCCTTAAAAAATTGTTTATACTATCACATATATTAAAATCCCAATAAGACACAACATGATAGAACCAATGGTAATAGAAGAATAAAAGCATGGTAGGACTTCAAAGCAAGATGATATTAAATCAGCAATGGCTGCCATGTTTTATTTTCTTCAAAGTAGCTGTTCATACCATCACACATAATAAAATCAAGCAAAACAGAATAAAATCATTCCAACTGATGAATGAAAACATTAAAAGGCTCCAAAGCAATGTAATGGGGAATCATGATTAGCATAAAATCTTATGTACTCTTACTATTTCTTACACTAGGGAAACTGTATGGTATTTGTACATGTGAGTTTGGTTTATTTCACTTATAAGTATGGTCTCAAGTTGCATCTGTTTATTTATAAATATCTCAATGTGATCAGGGGTGTGACCCAGGCCAAGCAGATCTCACCAATCTACTCCGGGAGTGGAGTGGCCAAATGAAGTCACTGGCATTCCCAAATTGGGCCCGTCCTGCCCAACTCCAACATGTCATCCAGTTGGTTGCCCCTTTCCCTTGGGAGGTTCTTATTCCCAGCGCTCACCACGGGTTAATACCAGTCCCTCTATGGCTCCATTCTCCATTGGGCTCCCCGACCTCTGACTTCAGTGCGTCAGCACGGCTGTGGCATGAGTTCATGGCAGCTCCGTGCGAGTCGCGTGTGCGAGAGGGCCACTCAATCCAGTCGCATCACCACGGGTTCGTGCCCTTAGGCCGGACTTGGTGAGAGCATTGTAACTGCTGATCTTAGCTTCTCTAATGGTAGCCCCCGGGACTGCGTATTTGAGCTCGCTTCCCTTCAGTTTCTTCCTGGATAGAGAGAATCCATCTCCCTCTGTCCAGGTTCTACAGGATGTTTTATTCTGGCATCTGAGCTGTCTCTCTCAGAGAGGCTTCTCATCCTGCTAATGATCGGTCTGCCATCTTCAGCTCCTCTTCGTCTTTTAACTTTTATACTAGGATTAAAATGATTTATGCAATATTACATTATTATATTACTCTGTATTTTCCCATACATTTAAGTTTACCAGTGAGATTTTGATTTTAATATGTGTTCATATTTCTCTTAGTGTTCTTTAACTCAAAGGACTCACTTTAGCATTTCTTGTATGGCAAGTGTACTGTTGACAAAATTCTTTAGCTTTCTCTGGAAAGTCTTTATCTCTGCTTCATCTTTATAGGACACTTTTGCAGGGTATAGTATTTTTTTATTTTAAAGAGAATAAAACAAAAGAGGGCAGAACAGAGGAGATCAGAAAAGGACAACATAGGCAACACAGTAATTCACATTAAAACAACCAGACATTAACAGTAGCTATCACAATATCTCTTCCTCTGCTATAGTTGAGCATAGTTTCAAATACAATAATATCAAACATAACACAATAGTATAAAGCCATGCAAAGAGTGAAAGAATTACAGGGCATTCTGAAATGAATAACAGAGAATGATCAATGGGTACTATAATATCTCATTTTCAATAAAAAATTTTGTTTATAATTTCACACATATTCAAATCCCAATAAGACACAATGTGACAGATAGAACCAATGGAAATAAAAGAATAGAAGATTGGTAGGATTTCTAAGAAAGATGGTATTAAATCAGCAATAGCTGTCATAATGTTTTGTGCTCTTCAAAACAGCTGTTCATAGCATCACATATAATAAAGTCAAAGAAAACAGAATAAAGTGATTCCAACTGATGAATGAAAACATTGAAAGGCTTCAAAGCTATGAGATGGGGACTCATGATTACCATAAAATCTTATATACTCTTACCAACTCTCATACTAGGGATACTATACATTATTTACACATGTGAGTTTGGTTTATTTCGCTTATGAGTATGGTCTCAAGTCGTGTCCATTTATTTATAAATATCTCAATGTGATCATTCTTTATAGCTGAGTAGTACTCCATTGTATAAAAATACTACAAAATTTTATCCATTCCTCAGTTGATGGGCACTTAGGTTGTTTCCAAGATCTGGCTATTACAAATTGTGCTACTATAAACATGGGTGCACATATATCACTGTGCTGTGATGTTTCCAGATCTTCTGGGAATATGCCTAGCAGTGAAATAGCTGGGTCACATGGGACTTCCAATCCCAGCTTTTTGAGGAATCTCCAGACTGACCTCCACAGTGGTTGCACCAGTCTACACTCCCACCAACAGTGCAAAAGAGTTCCTTTTTCCCCACAACCTCTCCAGCACTTGTTGTTGGTAGTTTTTTCTACCCTGGCCATTCTTTCGGGGTGAGATGAAATCTCAGTGTGGTTTTAATTTGCATTTCCCTAATGACTAATGATGATGAACATTTTTTCATGTATTTATTTTCCATTCATATTTCTTCATCTGAGAACTGTGTATTCATTTCAGATGCCCATTTTTGGATTGGGTCTTTGGATTTCGAGGGTCTGATTTTTTTTAATTCTTTATAAGTTCTATACAGAAGTCCTTTGTCTGAGGGACAGTCCATTAAGATTTTTTCCCAATTTGTGGGTTTTCTTTTCACTCTGCTGGAAATCTATTTCGACTGCAGAAACTCTTTAATAAGATATGGTCCCAGTTATTGATTCTGGAAAGTATTTCCCGTGCAGTTTGATTCTTTTTCATGAATTCTCTACTTACCCCTATATCTTCAAGGTTTTTACCTACTTTGTCTTCCAACAGATTTAGTGTTTCTGTTTTAATATTTAGATCTTTGATCCATTTAGATTTTAGTTTAGTACATGGTGATAGGCATGCATCTATTTTTAGTCTTCTGCATATGGTTAGTCAATTTTTCCAGCACCATTTGTTGAAGAGACTTTCATTCTTCCAGCGAACATGTTTGGCCCCTTTATCAAAGATAAGGTGATTGAGTGAGTTTGTGGTTGTGGTTGTATCTTCCAATGTATTCCATTGATCTTCAGGTCTGTTTTTATTCCAGTACCATACTGACTTTATCACTGTAGCTTTGTAGTATAATTTCAAATCAGGGATTGTGATGCCTCCTGCCTTGCCTTTGCTGCTTAGAATCGCCTTTGCTATTCTAGGTCTCTTCTGGTTCCAGATGAATTTTAGGAGTGATTTCTCTAGATATATGAGATATATTAGTGGTATTTTGATTGGGATTGCTTTGGATCTGTATAGTAATTATGGAACAATGGCCATTTTCACAATGTTTGTTCTTCCTGTCCATGAACAGGGGAAGTCTTTCCATTTTCTGAGGTCCTCTTTGATTTCTTTTTTCAGGGTATTATAATTTTCATTGTATAGGTTATTTACTTCTTTTGTCAGATTAATTCCTAAGCATTTCATTTTTTTGGATGCTAGTGTGAAGGGTGTGGCTTCTCTTACCTCTCATTCAGTATTTTTGTTGTTAGTTTATAGGAATGCTATTGATTTTTGAGTATTGACTTTGTATCCAGCTATATTGCTGAATTTATTATATCTAGGAGTTTTTCAATAGAGTTTTGGGGGTCTTCTATGTAAAGTATCATGTCATCTGCAAATAATGATAATTTAACTTCCTCTTTTCCTATCTTACTCCTTTTATTTCTCTCTCTTGCCTAATTGCTCTGGCTAGTATTTCCAGTACTAGGTTGAATAGGAGGGGTGACAGGGGACATCCTTGTCTTGTACCTGATTTTAAGGTAAAGGCTTTCAGTTTTTGGCCATTTAATATGATGCTGGCTGTAGGTTTGTCATAGATGGCCTTTATCATATTGAGGTAAAGATCATCTATTCCAATTCTCTGTAAGGTTCTTATCATGAATGAGTGTTGGACCTTATCAAAAGCTTTTTCTGCATCTATAGAGATGATCATGTGGTTCTTACTTTTGGCTCTATTGATATGGTGAATT